>ADNK01003494.1:0-47686 GCA_000320545.1 Bigelowiella natans CCMP2755 | reverse complement strand
CTACCTTCTTCTTGTCGGTATCTCCCCTCTCATTTTTGCATTGACCCCCCTTCTGCTTCTTCTTTTGCGCTAATATTTGCTCCATCTCATCGAGCGTGATGTCCAAATTCTTACGGGAATCAGCTCGCAAGTACACGATCAAAAGGCGGTATATCGAGGAGGCGTCTAGCACTTTCCAGTCGTCAGTCGAGCACGACACCGATTCGTCCATTCTATTCCACACAGATCCAAACGATGAGACTTTCTGATAGACTAGTGAGGATGCTGGATATCCGTGATGGTCTGATATCGTGAGAAATATTTCCTATAAAATACTGAACGAAATGGTCACCTCTTGGGGGAGGAGCTGCTTTCGTCGGGACGGCAGCTTAGCGGTAGCGATGATTCTTCGTTTTTATGTTCACCTCCTTCCATGTTGCCTTCCTTCGAATCCTCATCGTCCTCCATTTGGAAGTTGAAGCAAAAACCTCCCCCCCCCTGCTTTACCCAGTGATATATTCTGAGCTTCTTAAACAATGCCCCTCTGATCTAGTACCTCTCTCTCTCTCTCTCTCTCTCTCTCTCTCTTTACTTCTCCCCCCCCTCCTCCTGCTATCTTTCTTTTTTTCTCCCGATTTCCATCATCATCATCATCATCATCATCATGTTCATCGTCATCATCATCATAATCATTCATTATCGGCCCGTTGTATCTTCGTCGTCTCCACGAGCACGCACAAGGAGACACACATTCTCTCTCTCTCTCTCTAGTCAACCCTTTAAGAGGACTCAATCCACGTAAGAATCCATTAACAACCCTCTTAGCAACTTTCACCATCCCTTCTAAAGCCATAGATTCACCAACCTGCTCATCTGAAGCGTCGTCTTCCTCCATTTCGTGTCGGGCTGGCGAGGGGTGCGGCTGCCGAATAAAAAGGAGTGATTTGTACGATAAACATCCATAATTCCTTGTCTCACTCTAAATATCAAGGCAATTCCATCAAATTCTCAAAGACAAATAATTACACCTACGAAGATCGTAAATAAATGATGATAATTTCCTATGACTCAGAACTCCAGCAGCCACATTTTGGTTGATATATAAAACAATTATAATCGTATATATAGATGTATTTAGGTCATATTTTTATCTAAAATATTTGTCTTTCTGAAGGATTTGTCGCTCCGAACACAATCCTCCTCCACCACCACGAAGGTTTCATACATCACACACCCATCAAACGAAGAGGGGAAGGAGGCGGAGGCGGAGGCATTTTTAAGTAGTAAGTAAACGCTCATCGCCCACTCCACTTCCGATAAATAATGGAGGTGAGTGGTGATGGTGCTCACGCCAACGACGCGAAATGCAACGCCTCCCTCTCCGCCCCATTGCCGGATATTTCCGTCCGAAATCAATGGTTGAAGCTGTGTGAGGCAAGCAGGTCGCGATGGCTGCTGAAAGAGGAGATAGTGTGGGCGCTGGAGCACGGAAATGGCGGCCATATCAAGATCCAAGACAGGCCTCTACACCAACCAATCCCCGGCTCGTTGTTTCTCTTTGACCGAACCCAAACCCGCTTTTGGCGCAAGGACGGCTATGAATGGCGGCAGAAGAACGACTCTCACATGCGTCTTAAGTTCAATAAGATGGGAAGGCACGCCTCGATGAAGTGCTGTTACAACGTGCACAAGGCTCTTCCTACCTTTCACCGAAGAGGCTATTGGCTTCTTGCTCATCCTGACATAATTCTGGTGCACTACATGAACAATTCTAAGAAACGCATTGGTTCTTCGCCCTCCTCCACGAACACTGCAGCAATGAAAGTGTTTCGGGAAGAAGAGGGGGGAGTTCCCAAGAGCGCACAGCAGCAGCAGCAGCAGCAGGAAAATGAGGCGATGGAGGTATCTCCCTTTCCTACGAGATCTGCTATGAAGGGCATGGCTCCTTCTTCCGTTCGAAGAGTGGGGCGAAAATCGATGAAAGATAGAAAAGTGTCGATGAATCATGTGCCGAGAAAAAGGAGGATTATAGACTACTCGCCAAACTGGAGCTTCCTTCCAGGAGGTGGGAAAGTACTCTTCGTGTTAGAACCCACCCCCGCATCCTCAAGTGCGGAGAGAGCTCTGAGGCGATCATCATCACCATCATCATCATCGTCACCGTCGTCGTCATCGTTATTGAAGTCTTCATCAGCCTCCTCTTCCTCCTCTTCCTCCTCTTCCTCCTCCTCCTCCTCCTCCTCGATGTGGGCGATGTTCGGTGACCGAAGATGTAAAGCTGAGAGAGTCGCACCAAACGTTTATCGGGTAACGATAATGATGATGATGATGATGACGATGATGATGATAATGCGGTCTATTAGAATGCTGCTGACGTAATGAGTAGCCTCCATAGTAGAACCGTGCATTTTCACTTTGCAGCTTGTCACGCCTCCTCCTGACATTAGGTTTCTCCGGCTATATCGACGTCTCCTGAAACGTATATTAGATACGATGCTACTACGTCTACAACAATACCCAGCAGCAGCTTCATCAATCCCAAAAATCGATTCAGCACCAGCAGCAGCAGCGGCAGCGCTAACCTCCCCCTCCCCCACCACCACCGCGCAACAACTAGATACCTGGACCGAAGGGGCAACACGGGGGAAGGGGGGTGGGGGAGTGACTCCCCGCTTTTCCTTAGAAATACGAGAAGTATATCGGTGGATGTGTATCTTACTGACGGACGTATTGAAACAGAGAAAGTCGAGTACCGGTTTGTCCCTTTATCGTCCTCTTCTTCTACTGTTTCCTCCCCCCCCACAACACCACGCTCCTCAACTTTCCCCCTCCCCTCTCCCCTGTCACCACAAGAAGATGATTATCTCCGCGGTGGCAGCGATGGCCCGGTTTTGGGAGACGAAAGAATCGCTGAGAACAACTCAGGCCTGCAAAGGGTACGGAGCATGGAAGAGGATAATAAGGCGACGATATCATCATCATCTGATGAAAGAAAAGGAGGGGGGGCTCTAACAACGAACAAGCCAGCAGCGGCGGCGTGGAGGATGGAGATAGGAAGCGAGATAGGGGAGGGGGGGAAGCCAACGGAGAGCACCTCCAGAGAGGGCTACAATGGTAACGCCGACGATGATGCAAATGGCAGCGGGTATGCTGGTAGTAGGAATCCAGGTAGAGGCATGGTGAATCACCAGGATGATGGTGATGATGCTGCTGATGATGATAATGACGATGATGACGACGATGCAGAAACCGTCAAACTCGGCCTGGCGTTCTCCTCAATAACACTCCGTGATATGGGGATCAACACCAGCGATATAGACGGGCCTGAGCCGGTGACAGACGAGATATTCACAAGTGCCGCGGAACGAATACAACGGCAGTTTCGATCGTGGTTGTACAGGAGGCATGAAGCCGCCAACAAACTCCAGAAGGTGGGGGGGTTATAAGAACATAAGATCGTTCTCCCAAAAAACAACGATATCACATTTGTTAGCATGAAGCTTAATTCAAACGTGTAGAAGAGCTGCACAAAGGCGTCATCGTTGATGTTTGAGTTGTTCCTAAATTTAATTGGTAGAAATGTTTTTCCAGTGCGAATAAGGGCATCGTGTCGCATTTCCATGGTCATCTCCATCACCATCGTTATCATCCTCACTGTTTGCCGAATTCATCCATTCTCAGGTGATGAGGGGCATGCTGGTCAGGAAATCTCTAAAGCGCAGCCACGATGCTGCTGTCATTATCCAGAAGAAGTTCCGTACCAGGCGCATTCGTCGCGAATATCAAAAGCTCAAAAGCGCCGCTATCATGGTGCAAAACAACTATCGAGCGAAGAAGAGAAACAGGACTACTGAGGAGAAGAAAGGCTCGCTCACGATGTTGGGCAGGTTGCCCACGCGTCATCATTACAATGCGGTGAAGGCCGAGGGGGGGGATAAGATGATGGAAATCAGCAATTATGATGTTAGTGCTGGTAGTGTTGGAGATAGAGCCAGTTCCACTGCTCTCCCACCTCACCATGACGTCCTCTCTATATCGTCACCCTCCTCCTTCAAGGAAGAGGACATTATCATTCCCCAGCACCACGCCCCGTCAATCTCGTCGCCATTGTTTAAAGACGTCGAGATTCCAGATATATTCTCGCACTCTCCGTCTAGATAGCGAGACCAAACGTGCGACACTGAAGTGGAGCGTGCTTTCACTTTATATGCGCTACTGTAAAATAATGAGTCGTGTATTCACGTGTATCTACATACCAAAATGAAATTAATTCATTCTTCCGTGGAAATGAAAAAAGGAAGGTAGGCATGCGCATCGATCATTATTGGCACTTGCAGAGATGCACAAATGCTTTGTAGCATCATGCCATGCTACCATGCGTCGTTGGGCTGCACATCCGCACGCATAGCCGCGAGACACGCACAACGAACAATGTAGATGCAACAGAGTCAAATGCGGGCTACGCTTGCGAGGGAACATAGCTGCGTCAGGTTCATGCATGCAGCAGCTAGTGTGTCTGCTTTTCAGGAGATCTAGCTCCAAAGACAACAAATACAAAGGAAACACGACTGCCATGGCTAGATGGCAGCCCACGATTGTCACGTACCGCGTATATACGTATCGATTACTGTTTAATCATCTGTCCAAAAGAGCGAGGCGGAACAACCCCATTAAAGAGATTATATTGCCGAATAAAGGATGTGCGTAGGAAAGGCGGAGGAACAACTGCAATGCTAGAATGCTAGAATGCATGATATTGGTGTGTACGCGCACAAGAGAACTGCCTTCAGATTTATTCCTAGATTAAATCCACGCTTTGCGCGCGCCTGCTAGCTAGCTAGCTAGTCCGTCTAGCTGTGGTCACGCGCTAGCGGGGAATGAATTGCCGTTGCAGATCATCATCAAGCTAGTATGTGCTACGTGGTGCATTCGCGCATATTGCTAGACAGGATCTGCAATATATGCTGCACAAAGCATGTAAGAACGTGTGGGTGCATCCATCCATGCTCACGCACTAGACACAACTAGACGATGAAGTGCTGCATGTTTTTACCAATACCAGAATAAAACAATGGGCACAGCTAGACAAAACTAGAAAAAGCCTGTTCGCTAACTTGTTGATTGACGTCCACACTTTCCGAACGCATGCTAGCATGGTACGACAGGAGGTCTAGAGAGGTGCGCAACACATCATCTAGATCATATCATGTGCAGCACATAAGGTCACAATCATGGTGGATGCAAGATGCACTATTGGCCTACGGTACATAGTTCATTCACGCAACAGGATTTTGTCAAGCATTTGATTTTTGCCGAGGTCTTTTGTTGCTTTGCCCCGAGTTATTTCGAAGAAATTTTTTCTTTCTCTGCTGGTGCTTCTGTTTTTTCTTCTTTCTCTTCAGCCTTGCTTCTGCATCTTTTTTGGACGAGTATTCGCCGGAGAATTTGTGCTTCTTGTTGGCGTCACTGGCATCGGAACTAATCCCTTTTCTCTTCTTTGTCCTTCTCTCAAAGCCTTTTCTGTTTTTCTCAGCGGCTCGCCCCTTTTTGCCGGTCGCCGGTGCGGGGGAGGAAGAGCTGGCAGGTTTCTTGGGTTTATCAGTACTGGCAAAAACACGAAGCTTCCTCCCTCGAAACTCCGTCTCGTGCAGCAAACGTGCAGTCGTTGCCGCGCTCTTTGTTCTGAAGGACACGTAGCCAAACCCCTTGCCGACATTGAGCCGACGGTCTCGAATCAACCGCACGTTGATGATCTCTCCACATCCCTGGAAGTGGCGACGAACGTCGTTTTCCTGTGCATCTACGACACACACAAGGTAAAGCAGCAGCGTTAGAGAAAGGTCAAAGTCACCCTCCAGCCTACTCATGTAGAATTGTGAAGGGAAAAGAGGCCATATCTGATCTGAACAGCTAGCACCTCGAGTTGATACAGACGAGACTATTGATGATTTTCATTGTACCACCATTGGCTGACTAAACAAGAAATGGAATGCCATCTGGAAGGAGTGTATATGGGGCTTTAAAAACTCCAAGCATCTCTCATGAATTCTATCGTTTTCTTTATTTTTCCCGACATTATCATCGTCTGTGTCGTCATCGATTTTGTAGCAAGCTTTTAGCACTTGGCATTACTATCACCACAATCGCTACTACTACTACTACTACTACTACTACTACCATATGGCAAGTTTCCAACGAATATCGATTTGGAATTATCAACACTCGTTTTTGGCCCCGAAGCTCTATCCACACGCAGGTAGAAGTCCTCCTCCTCCTCCTCATCTACCGCCCCCCCTTCCTCGCCGCCCCTTTTGCTCGGATTCGTCACTTTGGCCGTGACTTTGTGCCTAGTTTTAGGAAAGCATCAATGGCGTCGTCAGTAATATGAAAAAGAGGCAGTTGGGTTGTGATTCATGCAGCCATGGCGCCCCAATTGCTTTACTAAAAACTATATATTTTCATTTCACCCTAGCTTATTAGACTCCTCCTCCTCCTAGCATAACATCAAGCAATTGATTGCTCATAGACATTAAATACTTGATACTACTACAACAACAACAACTACTACTACTGCTACTACTGCCATTATTACCCATTAGCTTCCAACGCTGATTCAGCAGCTTTCTCCTCGAGAAAAACGACGTATGCATTCATTGAGTGCCTCCGGTCATGGAACTGTTTCTTACTCAATGCCACCTGTTCGAATATTGCAGCCACTACATGAGCGGAAGGAGAACAAGGAGGAAGAGGAGGAGGAGGAGGAGGAGGAGGAGGAGGAGGAGGAGGGGAGGGGGGATATCTAGACGGTATCATAGAAACTCTGATCCTACTACGAGAGACACAAAAAAACACCTTACGAATCACCTCGCCTCTTTTCTAATCCCCCGCAACCCCCCTCCCCTCTTCCTCTTTCGTAGCATCTCAGCGCAGAAACGATTCATTAAACAACTAATACATAACTAATTCATAATTAGCAGTAAAGAAGTGAAGAATGCTCTCACAGTGACCATGCGGGGCACAGAGGGGTCCTTGAATCCGATGGAACGTAAGCGAATCGATTCGATAAAACCGAACACTTTGAATATCGCCCGCAGCTCTGCCTTCTTCATTGACACGGGAACATTACCGACGAAAATAGTTCTGCGCTCACGTTCATTGATGTCCTTGTTGCTGCTGCTCTTTGCTTTCTTGTTCTTGTCCTTCTTGTTCTTCTTCTTCTGTATGGTAGAAGCTTCTGCCTCTGGATCTTGATCCGCCATAGTTTCTTTCTTATTCGTCTCATCTTCATCATCATCATCTTCTTCTTCTTCTTCTTTCCTTTTCAGATGCGTGTCTACAATAGATAACCAGCGTTACGATATTTGTGTAAAAAATGAGCTACATTCGTGTGCTGTGGGCGTGTTTGTTGTAAGCTATGCGTATAAATCTTGTGCATGGCTAAGATGACGACATTGGTGATATTTTTATTTGTGCTCTCTCTCTCTCTCTCTCTCTCTCTCTCTCTATATATATATATATATATATATATATATATATATATATATATATATATATATATATATATGTTGACACACACACACACACACACACAAACATAATATATGCATAAATAAATGCTCCAACCTTTCTTCTTTACTTCATTATTTCCTTTCCCTTGCTTTTTTCTCTGCTTTTTCTTCTTTTTCTTATGAGATTCCGTCGCTGTCTCCCTATTTGTGGTATCTGCCGAGCCTAATCCTTCGACGTCATCATTATCATCATCACCTTGATCCTTCTTATCTGAGAGGCTACTGCGCTCCTCCTGCAGCCCTCCCACCGATGACTTTCCACCACCATTTTCCTTACCAAGTTTCCGTCCACCTTTCTTTTTGTTCTTACTTTTGCTCTCTGCCTTCTTTGTAGTTTTCCCCCTCTCTTTCACTTGTCCATCTAGCTCACTCCCATCCTGTGTCCCTCCCTCCTCCTCTGTGGTACTTTTTGCCTTACTCTTTCCAGATTCATCGTCCTAGAAGGAATTAGGAGGAGCATTTTGATCATAAACATGTTTGTTCAACAAACAACGTAATATATATGCGGCCTACGTATGTGATTTTTGCAACAAAAGCCAACACAGGAACAGGAGGGGCATGGGGGGGGGAAGCTATTTTTGCGACCCCGCACAAAAAATTTCAAGGATAACCTTCTCCTTCTTCTTCTTTTTCTTCGTCTTTTTGGTCTCATTCGACTTCGGTGTTAGCTGCTCGCAAGTATCGGGGGAATTAAAGACTTCCTGCAACTGCCCAGGGACGTAATCTTCGAACATGTTCACCGCTGCTTTCTGCTGTTCCTGATGCTGCTGATGATGCTGCTGCTGATGACGATGGTGCCAATGCTCGTATTAATGATCAACCCCGCCGTGTTTAAAGACCTCGAAGAACAGTCTCTACATGTATGTCTCGGAGAAGGAAGGAGAGAGTAGAATAATGGCGGTAAAAGCGAAGTTGTTCTCACACCGCGTGGGTCGGCGTGCTATGCTGCTTTCTGCCGGACGGACGGACTATCCTAATCTACTCAATTTAAGATAGAAATTCATTGTCGCATGTAATGTATTTAGGCCATTCAATATTTTAACCAATTTAAAGTTAGCGACAAGATTTTCGACATGTCTTAAATTCCTTTCTCATCTCTATTTTTCGCTGTAATAAAATTATGAAATGCTGTGTATTTCCTTCTCATTTAGGTTATTTTTCTTTGGCGTTGCTCATGAACAGGATACCAAGAAATTCCTTCTTTCTACGTCCCCCCTCTATCCATTCTGTTCCACTCAGCGATTGACTTTGGGAAGGCGCGGAAGTGAGGACTTCGGGGCCTCCTCATTTGAGACGCAGAAACAATGCAGATGTACCATGCAGTACAGAACTGTATGCATACGGTAGCACAAGTGGTGGTGCAAGCTCGCACCCTACCCAGCAACTTCCGGTCTTCCGAACATCCTTCCACCAGCCTCCCCAAATCCTCCAATAAAGCTAAACCTGTACCACGCAAGCGTCAACGAAATAACCTTGTCCGGTTTGATATCGACGAGGACCAAACAGTGAGGTAAAAACGAATTTTGAGTCGTAGTGAAATCACCGGTGGGAGGATTACTTGTTGTTATCACTTCCCACGTTTTCTTATAAATCGATAACGTGCGTACGTTCCAAGTCGTTTTTGTCCATTTCACATGTATGCATCGTGTAGGGTTAGAAAATTGACGAAGTAAAGAGTATGACGGAAATGGAATTAAATTTCCGTTAAATTCGTGAAATCAGTAGAGTAAAATTGTTTCCGTTTTGTTTCTAATTAGGGAGAAACTCGAAGCTGCCATGGAGAGGGACCCTCACGCACTGATCAGGTTATTTAATGTTGGCATAGAATCGCAAATTAAGCCCTTGTGCAAGGTTTTTGGGATCTGGCCGTGTGATAAAATACGTGTTGTGCTACACCATTCAGCATCGATATACTGCTACACCCTCGTAAGAATAGAGCAAACGACGAAGAACTAGTCTTATTAGAAAGGTAACGGTGATGTAGTGATGGCTATTGACATGTTGTAGTGATGATCATAGTTGCGCGTGCGTTGTCTTTATTCTTCCTTTCGTGCCGCCAGTGCTGCGTTTCACCATAGTAATGTTTAAATGACACCCTGCTCTTCGGCTTGTACTTCACCATAGTAATGTTTAAATGACACCCTGCTCTTTAAAGGTGGGGTATAAAGTACGACGTGCATGCTGCTGGCGCACTGAAGAAGGCGACGGCCTCTTGGGAAAACGTGAAGAAGAACATACTGATTCTTATCCGTTCCGTGTACTCGTACGCTAAGATACTCCCTGCTGCCCAGTTGTGCAGGTTGATGTTCTCCTGCAGCTGTTTTCACTTCGTTATCATTATTATTAATAGTAATATTGATATTGCTATTATTATTAATAGCGTATACGATGGTGTCAGTGTAGATGTGGTTGGGTTCCCTTTCCCCATGGCATTGAGCCTGTAACGTGCTGCTGGTTTTAATGTGGGAGGGAAGCGGGACGACGAGAAATGTCATCCTTTGTAAACAGTAGCAGTGTGCAGTGTGTTGCGTGATCATCAATTGTAAGCATAATACAAGTGGGCTGTCTACATTTCTGGTTTATATTATGAATATTAGACGCGCTGATATCGAAAGAGGAGAAAGCGAGGTAAGAAGGGGGTCCGATCCCCCATTTGTTGCTTAGAAACAATGAGGAGAGCATCGAATCATAAAAACAGTGGAAGTAACTAAACAGATTCGTCTCATCAATGCGCTAAGTTGTGACCAAACCTCTGTGATTTGTCCATATTATTAATGGAGACTTCCATGCTGCTTTTTCTAGGAGCGCGCATTTGAAATTAGCTATAAGATATCAACGACTTCGGAACTCATTCCTTTCGGGTTGGTTATTATTAAGTTGGAGTAAATAGAAACTAGTGACGATCGTTTTTTAAAAGTGAGAAGTTAGTAATGATGAACAAGGCAAAGGGGCAAATCGCCACAGGATCTCGCCACCGCTAGATCGTGCACCCACAACAATCGTGATAGTTGTTATTTATGACTCATTGTATGAGTATTAACTTGGCATGGACAGCTGCTACTAATACTACTACGACTAATACTCCTCATCCTCCTCCTCCTCCTCCTCCTACTACTGCTACCACTATTACAGGTCACCACCAAGGAACTTCTTGTTTGCTCCTATTGAGACCTCTGATGGGAAGAGACTTCAAATTTGGGTATCTATCGATCTTCTTATTATTATGTATTTATGTTGTTTCTGTTGCTAACACGAAGAGAGCAAAAAGGGAGGGGGGGGGGGGGGGGGAGTCGTTATCAAGAAGATTTTTCTACTATTATATGCTACTCCTATCCTTTGGTTTCTCTTCTTCCCTGCAATACATATATATATATATATATATATATATATAATGTGTGTATATATGTGTTCTGTGAAGGTGAGTCATCGTGAGAAATGCAGCTACTTCGACTTCGCAAGGGTACTTCATCAACCTAATACTACTACTACTACTGCTACGACTACTATAACTACGTGTGCGAATCATCATCAACGAATAACTTTCTTCTATTTCTCACCAACCACAATAGCACAAACCGTCATGTGTTATCGTTGGTGGTAGGCTAGTTGTTTCATCATTATCGTTGCGTTGTTTCACGGATCCGTCGCATATTACACTCGTTATTCATCACTATGAAATTATATTTCCTCATTCAATGTATTGCTAGGTTTCTTTGGTGATGATGATGATGATGATGATGATGATGATGATGGGGTGTGTGTGTGTGTGTGTGTGTGTGTGTGTATCCCATGGTGACGGTGCTATGTGCTGTCTCCATTCTCAGGCGAAGAGGCCAAAATCTATTAATCACCCTCGAATAATCAAGGACTACATCATCAACTCTGATATGATAAATGGTACTGCTGCTGCCGCTACACCGAGAAATCCCTCGCAAAGTCCTTCTCATTTCGCGTCGTCATCTTCAAGCGATACAAAGAGACGTCAGTCTCCATCATCCCGCCACTCCCACAACACAACATCTTCTCCACCACCGCCGTCATCATCATCGAAGCCCCCCCCCCCTCCAACCGCCCCAAATACCAAAGCACCGCCACCGCCGTCAGCTGTAAGGAAAGTAAGTCAAATAAATAGTAGTAGTGAATCGTAATGAGACGCTAAGTACCCTGCTTCGTAATCATTTTCATTATCATCATCCTCATAATCAATGAGTAGTAATGGTGGCATCGTGCTCTTAACATTACTACTAGTCATCATTGCATACAGCATAGTCGTAGAAGTAATGGCATGATATTATGGCCATTCTATCTCGGCCCATAATGGTGGTGATGATGATGGTGGTGGTGATGATGATGATGTGTTTGTTGATGATCTTAACGATGATGTTGTTGTTGTTGTTGTTGTTGTTGATGGTGATGATGATGATGGGTTTGCTGATTGATGGAGATCGCCTTTGCCTACTTAATGATGACGATAATGTCCAATCGTTGGCAGCAGGATGCTAAAGAAACAGCACAAAGGGCAAGATCCGAGCAATCAGCAGATATCCTTAGAAATCAACGCCATCTAGATGATACCACGACTACTACCACTACTACTGCTACTAACACGCCAAATACGACTTCAAAGCCAGCAGTAGTAGCAGGAGAGAATATAGCAAGCAGTGGAGATAACCCCATAGTGAGCTTCCAAGGCCAAGTAGTGGGAGGAGGAGGAGGAGGAGAGGAGAGAGGAGACTTGGCAGATTCGGTAAGGAAGGATGATACTTAAAGCACGTTTGTTGTTGTAGTAGCAGTAGTAGTAGTAGTAGTAGTAATAGTAGTAGTAGGAGGAGGAGGAGGAGGAGGAGGAGGAGAAGGGGGAGGGGGAGGAGGGGGAGAGGAATCGAACAACAACAACAAAAACAATGTGGATGTTATTAATGCTACCACCACTACTACTACTACTACTACTACTACTACTACCACGTGTTATATGATAACATAATGAATGCAATGATTCCTATTGCTGCTGCTGCTGCTGCTGCTGCTGTAGAGCAACCAAACTCATACATGTTTCTAGGTAGTACAACTTGCGGGCAGTGCTGCTTTTGCCTCCTTTCATTAATATTTTCAAATTTCACGTTTTCGATCATTTCAGATGGGAATTGGTGTATGCGTTTATGTGTGTGTGTTTCTGTGTGTTTGGGTGCGTGTGTGTGTGCTATGGTGATGTGCTACTGCCACTAGATTTCTTCCACATCTTCGTTCTCTCCAACGGGAAGCCGCGTGGATGGGGGGGGGGAGGGGCAAGCTGCTGCTGCGACAGCAGCCGAAACAGGAGTAGCGCCAAAATCATCAACAACATCCAATGGGGATCATTATCATCGGCCTCACCACCATCGTGTTGGTGGAGAAGGAGGCAGGAGAGTTAAAGAGAGAGTTGTTGATCTGATAGCTCAAGAATCATCACCATCTTCATCATCACAATTTGTTCCAACGAGACAGGCATCAACCTTCCCCCATCGTGGAATGGCCCTTTATCACCACACAGAGCAGCATTTATTGTCATCTGGAAGGAACAGCAGCAGCAGCAGCAGCAGCACCAGGCCTAAGACAGTGGTTGGATTTGACATCAAAGGTGAGTGAGTTGTTATTGGTGTTGTTGTTGTTATTCCTCTTGTTGTTGTTGTTGTTGTTGTTGTTTCAAAGAGATGTTCGTAGGTAGTACGTGAGTCTTACTGCCTCTGTAACAGATGCTATGTGTATATCTATTTTATTTTATTTATCATTATATGGCTGTGGATGTGTGTGTGTGTGTGTGTGTGTGTGTGTGTGTTTGTAGCTGTTGATTATTGCCACTGTAAATGTGATTTTATATTGCGTTTATACCGTGTTTGACTGATAAAGTAATCATCATCGTCATCATCCTCATCACCACCACCATCATCACCTTTGCAGAAGGAACAGTCGAGCAGCATAAGACAACAGCAGCAGCAGCGCCAGTAGGAGGAAGAGGAGGAGGACGCGTTCGCGCTTTTTCGTTGGATCGAGTGATGATCCAACCATCATCGCTTACGGGAAGAGGGGGGGGGGGGGAAGGAGGAGAAGTATACCGTAGTAGTAGTTGTGGTCGCAGCAGTAGTAGAAGCAACATCGTACATCTCTCTCCTTCAGTACCAAAATCTCTCTCCTTGTCCAACTACCACAACCACCACTACCACCACCATCGTGATAGTCGAATCAACCAGCAGCAGCATATTAACCATCCTTCTCAGCAGCAGCAGCAGCATCAACAACAACAGCGCCTACCCGGGGGGCTACGGCATTACTCGTCTCATTCACTTCCTCGATTCTTTCAACCGCCTCTTTTGACCAACGCCGCGACAAGAAAGAAGGGAGGGGATGGAACCAACACTGGTGGTGGTAGTAGTAGTAGCGGTACTACAGCTTTAATTCGTAGCCCCTGGAAGAACAATGCTACCTGCACTCCTACCCCTCCCTCAAGATACTCTCCACAACAATTTATGGCATCATCGTTGTATCACCAGCAGTCGTCATCGCCATTGCTGTTTTCCTCCTCATCACCTTATAGCAATGGTGGCGGTGCTCGTGCGATAGGAATGGGGACAGGGGGGGGAGGGGATAGATCTTCTCCAACAAAGCTGCTATCGTACTACTCCACCACGCCCAACTCCCTCAGTGCGACACCGCCTTTTGCTACCGGAATCGTGTCAAGGTAGGCTGTTCTGCTTGTGTTATTGTTAATCATGCGCTCCTTGAGTATTGGAGTCGTAAAGATATCAGGAAAGTGTAGTAGTAGCATGGTTTTGATGATGATGGAGATGTGGTATTTGATATGTGTGTGTGTGTGTGTGTGTGTGTGTGTGTGTGTACTAGTATAGTATATTGCCAACGCAACGATAAGTGATAGTAGTATAATGGTAGTAGTAGTAGTAGTAGTAGTAGTAGTACTTGCCGGAAAAACATAGTAACTGTATATCGATTGTACTACTGTATACTCGCCAGCGTCAACCCTCCCCCTCCCCCCCTTTGATTGAATAATCATAGTCACAACTACTACTTCTACTACTACTATTTAATCACCACAGTAGTCCCACCACCACCACCACCACCTTGCTCATCACATCGTCATCATCATCATCATCATCTTATTCTCATTATATATCGTCTCTCTCTCTCTCTCTCTCTCTCTCTCTCTCTCTTTCCTTACACACACAGCTACGATTCAAACGGCACTACCCCACCAAGCCGACACTCCCCCATGATCACGACGAAGATATGGCAGCAGCAGCAGCAGCAGCAGCAGCACTTCGAGGGGGGGGAGGGAGGTCTCTTATTCCCAACAACATCTCCTTCCCCTCCTCGCGGAGCGCCGCATCCCCACAGCTCTGGTAGCAAGAACAACAACACCAATAAGATGTGGATCAAACCGCCTTCACTGACACCCCCATTCCAACCAAGAATTGCCCCGGTAACTAGTACAACAACAACTACTACTGCTGCTGCTGCTACGGGTGCTCCTTCGTTTGCTACCACAACAGCAAGCAATCAACTCTATCTTGACCATCAGCACCAACAGCAGCGGAAACTAAGAGCGTCTCCTCTGATGATGATGGGTGATACAGCAGCAGCATCAGCATCAGGAAGTGACGGTGGATGTGGACCCAGTGAACAATTTAAAGGTGTTCTTTCCTCCTCATATCGGCCAAAGCCATCAGCAGCAGCATTGCAGCAGCCTATTCACCTCAATATATCTCCTTTCAAGTCTCTAGAAGGTACTATTGATGATTGAGCTCTTTAAAGGCCTTAATGATAATGATGATGATGATGATGATGATGATGATGATGTGCTGGATTGTGTGGTGGATAATGCTTTGCTAATTGGCGATTTCGTCGTTTGGTATTGCAAGCGGGGTTGTGGTGGCCTCATGGACCTCCACTGAATACACCTACGATAAATCAAGTTAGCCCTCAATATGTTCCTTCTCTATCGTCTTGTTTGTTTTGCTTTAGGCTCGTCGTCATTATCATCATCGGCAGCAGCAGCAGCAGCAGCAGCAGCAGCATCAGCATCATCAAATGGCGACGTTCATCGTGGGGGTAGCAGTGGGGTGACAACAACGATGTCTGACTCTACAAATACCAACATCGTCCCCAACTACTGCCGCCACTATCTCAAGCAGCAGCAGCAGCAGCACCAGGAGTACTACAACGCCACAAGTAGTACACGGGGGAGGCGCACAAACTCTCTGCTCGATACGCCGCCTAGCATTAAACCCTTGAGTATCATCGGAATGGGAGGAGGAGGAGGGGGGGGGAGGGAAGGTCGTAGCGGAGGACGTACCAGAAGCAGCAGCACTGGGGTCAACAATCAAAGGTTGATGATGATGATGATGCCTATATGCATACACAACAATAAAGACGATATGTAGAGAACGTATTAGGAGTTTCCCCTCTTCTTGTTGTATGTGCTTCTTCCTTCTCTCTTTGGGTTATTTAGTTTCTGTTTTCATACTCATCATTCGCAATTGTTCGCGTACATAATGTATGCTATCATTTGGTGCGATGAGGGCAGCAAAGAATATATAATATGTTTCATCACCTGCAAGTAGGCTACTATCGACGACGTCTATCCTCCCCCCCCTCTCGCTGCCGTGCCCAGTCACAAATGGCCCTGTGACAGCCTCGGCAGAAGAAACCAAAACAGTAGTTTTTCTGACGGGTGGCGACTATGATGACGATGATGATGCTGCTTTCAGTAATTATCGTAAGAAAAGCGATGATCACGATGATGATGTGGTAAGTCGAATCGAATAAGATATGTAGTACTTTTTTGGGTTGGTAGTAAGAGCGGTACTGCTGCGGCATTGGATTGATTTCGTTGAAAGTTAGAGTATATGCTACTTTGCGGTTGTTTCATGGTGTGCCTTTTGTCCTATCACACAGCAGCAGCATACACACCGTTCACAAAGTTTATCCTAGTCCTCAATGCTGGCACATACTATCTCTAATTCCCTACCGTTGTCGTATGATAATGATTAGGAGAGTAAGTTGGGGGCGTTTGTACAGAGATTGAATCATGCCCCCCCTCTTCACATGTTCTCTTACATCTCCAAAAATGATGCTAAGGAGCAAAATAGTAGCAGCAATTGTCATGGCCAAATAGGTAATCTGATTGGTATTAGCTGCTACAACTTCCTACTGTTGGTGCTGCTGCTACTACCATCATATCATACCCATCGTTCATTTGTTCTGCATAAATAACTATCATGAGACGTTTATAAATATACCTTAGTTGATGAGTTGGATGGTGGCGAGAGAACTCATCAATCTACTTTGTGCTGCTTTGTGATGTTTGTGTAAATTAATTGATGATTAGGGTCATCGTCTCCACAGCCGCAGCCCAGATACGATAGGAAGAAGATGGGGGGCAATGTAGCAGAAACGCTCTTACCGAGAATAGCGTTGTTAGAGGTGCAAGCTGCAAGCTTTGTATTTGTCGCAGCGTGTGTCCAAAGCGCTTCCATCATCTGATTTTATGGTGTACATTATTCGTTTCAGGAGTTCCAGAAATCCGTTGATCCAAATAGGCGACGGCAGTCAAAAAACGGGTATGTAGTAAATAAATAGAGCAGAGCTTGGAGTTGCCTATATTAGCCCCACAAAACTGGTATACTGGGCTGCTAGTCCACAGATAGAAGACAGTCGTGTATAGTGTGACGACGGCATTATACCACATCCTTCATGCCTAGATGTATTTTCGATTTCTAGTAAAGATCGATCAATATTACACCATCGCAGCAACTATCTTAGTGCCCGCTGTTGCTGCTTGCTGTTGTAGCTATGATGCTTTCACGCCATGTGTATGCCTTGATCAGGCGTGCTAGAGCGTCTTAGCGTGGCAGTCGCTGCCTGTCGTGTGCACGCTATGCCATATCTAGATACACATTGCTAGATTGTGAGACGGATGTAATAATGTGATAAATGATTTTTTTAAATCATCCGAATGTAGATATATGAGACGGATGTAATGAAATGTTTAAATTGTTTCAATGGTCATCCTAATGTAGCTGTGCAATGCAGCGGCTACAGCGCTTAAATTGTATCTATTTGTTTCCTTGGTCACATGGCGCATGCATGAAAATGCATCCTGTTTGTAGGCATATAGATACATATTATGCATACTCTAGACACTGTCAGCAGCGTAGATGTGTGTAGCATGTCCATGCCGCATACTAGCATGATCCATGGTGATGTCATTGACGCATGCGCACGCTAGCTAGCTAGCACGTGCGCATTCAATCATTTCGAATGCTAAATGTCAGCACATGCTAGCTAACTAGCATGCGCATGCATGGATGTGTTGCATGCACCACTAGACCAGCTAGCCAGCCTTGCTAGCTAGCTAGCTTGGCGGGTGTGCACCAGTGTGCGCGCTAGTACGCGCTGCCAATGCGTTTGCGTGTGCATGCAAGGTGGCCATGCTAGCATGCTAGCGCAGCCTGTGATGTCCAATAATCTCATCATTCACCGCGCTCGGGCGCATGCCATGCGCACGCTTATTAACGACTAGCTAGCTAGCTAGGCAAGCTGCAAGGCTGCTCGACATGACTGCCGTCTGCTAACCGTACACTTAATATAGCTAGCGATATAGCTATGGCTAGCTTATTGTCGCTTCACGTGTGCGTGTGTGAATCCTATAATCCCGCTAGCCCGTCCAGCCGTGCTGTTTCAAGTAGCTAGGTCATGGCAGCTAGGCGCATGCATGCAAGACACAAGCTAGCAAGCAACAAAAACACAAATGCTTAAAACGTGACTAGGTGTACATCTCTGGATCTGTGTAGAATGTCAGGTTTCGATTGATGCAGACGATGTTCAAAAAGTCCAATTATTACTTTCTCAAATTGTACTTATTGCATGATTGCATATCGTTTCATTGTACATTGGGTAGCTCTAGACCTACCCAGGTCGGCTCGTTACCGCATTGATATGAATGTGACTCGATCATATCTCTGTTACAGGTCCCGACTCAATTTCTCATTTCAACTTCGGTGTCGCATTGTCATTATCTAGTTATATCTGCATAAAAGTGCTAGCTTTGATGTGCATCCCCCCCCTCGTGTTCCACACAAAGTAGTAAGAATACTGAGATGATGGTTTGCTAAAAAACGAATAGCCTTTTATAATATCGTGCCATTCTGCAGCTTATGTACACACATGCTGCAACAATGAATGATGCTTGTTGTAGCGTTGGGCCAGAAGGTGGTTATTGTTGATCAGATTCTGTGCTGTTAAGTCCTCTCCTCGCCTTGAATTTAGGTTGTTTCCGGAAATTGAAATTGCCCGATGCATCTTTTCGTGTTGTTCTGCAAGTTGCTGCTGTAATGTAAGACGATGATACTTTTCTTTATCGATAGGCTAAGATGCGAGCAGAAGGTGTGTGGTCAAACGCTCGCCATTGCTTGTGAATGCTAGCTCATGTACCCATCATCCATTTCTAACTCAGAAGCTGTGACGGAAAAGTACTTTGTTATTCCTCCTATTGCCAGTATTATCATCATTCGCTACGATGCTGGCCATCGGAACCCTCTTATGTTTCTTATAACTTGTCGTTTTCATATTTGCGCAATCGTTAGGAGTGTGCATCCGTATCTTTGCTGTTGGTGCTGATGCCACAGGACTGTTGACCCAGGCTGAAGCATCGGAAAGGCCTTTTCTCTTGGTATTTTCTCCAAAGCTGGTGGATGTGTTTCTTATCGTTGTATTTATCGTATTTCGGAGAAGAATCCTTGCTATTCCAGATTCGTGGTTCGTCTTAATATCAGCAACGGCGCACCAATGACCGTCAACCTTCACTCTGCTAACATTCTTGAAGGTATGGGCACTGAACCCAGATCCAGGGCTTAACGGTACATCCACGAATGAAGAAGGAAGGAGAGTCGAGTTGTCATTACTAGCCCCTCCTCCTCTACTGCCTCTCCTCAATATATTGCATCTGTGCATCGTCGATTCGTTGTTTTTCCCATACGCAATGGCTAGCTCAATAGATGCCTTCTTCTTCGTATGCTGCTGCTGCTGCTGTAGGATGCTGTTTGGACCTGATAATGGTGCTGATGATGCTCTGCCTCTGCCGCCCAACAGTTCAAAATTTCTTGAGTTGATAAAACGAAGAATTGCGCCTAATCCCGAATAAGCTTTCTTGTGTTTCTTCACGCCTTTGAGCAGTTGTCGTAAGAGGATACCCACGGCCTGACGACCCTTGGTAGCAACAACAAGCATCGTTTTTGCGAAAAATACGCCTTTGTTGTTTCCGATACGATCATGGTGTGGAATCCCACACAAAACCATGGGATGAGGATAGTAATTGTAAGGACTTGATAATGAGTCCCACCCTCCTCCTCCTCCTCCTCCTCCTCCTCCTCCTCCTCCTAAACTAGATAACTCTAGCCCCCTCCTCCTCCTCCTCCTCCTCCTCCTCCTCCTCCTCCTCCTCCTCCTCCTCCTCCTCCTCCTCCTTCTCCTCCTCCTCCTCCTAATTTGAGTTCTTGATCGAGATTCAGGATATACCCACCATAGCCAATTGCCTTTGCTAGCCTCGCGCTTATTCGCCGGACAACGTTGTTGCCGTTCTTCTTGCACTGATTGGTTGTGAATATTTCCCACTGTGGGTTATTTGTACGAAGCCATCGTGCCGTCGGTTCCATGACCTGCCGTATTCGGTGATTCTGTGCCCACAGAGACAATCCAACCTTCTTATCTATAAAAACTATTTCGCCGTTCAGATTGGCCTTTTCTCTGTCGAGATCCTCAAGAATTTGAGTGGGAATCACGGTACAGTAATTTGTAATCTGAAACGCATTTGCTCCATTGGAAGCTAGAGGGATAATACCGTTTTGAGGGTCAAAAGACCAGTCTTGGTCCTCCCACAGAGCGTTCACGGCACCATTTCTCAACAATCGCCTTGCCTTTTCACCGTGACGGTAATGCCTTGATGCTGTCAGCTGTTGCTGTTGTTGCTTACTACAACTCTGATGTCCAATATTCATCGATCCGAAAGGAGATGCTGTTATACCAAATCCCCCGCCAATAGAGCTGCTGTTGGCCCCACCCCTCCTGTTTGAGAGAGTTGCGAATGGAGATGAGAACGGGGCCTGCTGATAGAAATTTAATCAAATAAGTCTCGTTGCGCAAACACAGGAGTAGACATATAGCCGGAAATTTCACCCCCCTATTACGTAAAGGTGCTTGTTTGATGCGACGCTTCTTTTTTAAGAGGAGGACATCAGATTCGTGGAAGAATAAGAGAGGATAACACAAGACCTGGCCAATGGCCTCAGCTACATCTTCCTGTTCCATCATCATTGTGTTGCAGCAATTATTATATTGCGCTCCGGAAAGTGAGCACAGGCTATCAAGGGTGGAGGGCTATGGAGGAAAGCTTGGCGGCGGCGGCAACGTTCAGACTTAAGAGAAGGATCGATAAGACTGAATTAGATAAAATAGGATCTTTTTTAGTATAGCGACTTATGGAAAAAATCGACAGCAACCAGCCTAAAAATATTCCGCGTGCCTGTGTTGTGCCTCAGAATCGGTAATTCAGATTTTTAATCTCCTTGTATTTGCTTTTTTTCACTTTATTTTTTGTATGACGACTCAAGAATGTTCCTTTTTTTACTTTTTTCATGGTAAATTTCAAATATTTAAAAATTCATGATCGATATTAAATATCTTATAAGTGATTTCGTGTCGAACAATGAGCTCGAAGATGCTTTTAGACAAAATGCATGTGCATTTTGAGAGAATCGCTTCCTCAAATGGCAGATGCGGGAACAAAATGATCTTTAGCTCTAATATTGTGAGCATTTTCCGAACATAAACATCCTTTTTTAATAAAAAATGTACAAACAATGCACAATTGTCAATGATTATCAGCCTTTTTGCTTTTAGTAGAAATTGATATCTCAATATTTTGAGTCATGTGTGACGAAAATGATCCTGAAATTCGATGTTGCCGTTTGAATTTGTTTCATTTGAAGGTGGCTGATGGTCACAAAATCAAGGCCATTGCAATCAATTCAACCATTCATGAACACCTTTTCGTGACAAATTCCCATTCCTATGGGAAGGCATCAATTCATTCATGGCTGCTCGTGTTGCGCGTAAGGTGTTCACAGGCCGAGGCGCTACGTGCACAAGTAGGCAGGGGGGGGGAAAGGCACGTTTGCTTCCTTTTTGAAGAGTTGTGTTTATTTTTATTAAAGATTATATTTTTATTAAATCGTGCACTGCGTAATCATTCGCGAAGCTTTCGCGAATGCCGCCGCACGTGGGGCAGCACACTTCCGGTGTGCTGCCATGAGTCCCGCCGGAACCCACGTGCCTATGCTGTATTAATATCTACGTTATCTATATTCTATATCCGCGACAACCCCTTTGTTGTCGCACGTGACTTGTGCCCGCGTAGTGGTACGCGCTACACCTCCCCCAAGTCACGTTGCTCCTTCCTTCCTTCCTTATTCCCTTAGACCTTCATCGCTTTCGGAACTTCACCAACCACCAGGTAATAGATTCCTCTCTAACCTTATCTCCTTTGTCGCTTACCCAGAACTCACCTTCGTCCTTAGGTTCGTGTCCATACCAGCCCTCTGCATCAAGGTCCCCCAGGACCTTATACCAGTGCTCAAAGGGTAAGTCGGGAACAGCTAGGTAGAGTAGCTGATATTTTCCGTCCTTTATTTTCATAGCTACCCTCTCCATATTTCGTAATCCAGGGTAGCCTAGATAGACAATCTTCATGCGCCAATCGTCGTTCACCCTGACCTTATTGTTTCCATATTCCACATCGAACTTAGGTCGGGGTCCTAAACAAGGCATTGCTCGCTCCCACACAGTAGGGTTTACTTTAACATCCTCTAGGAGCTTCTCACCGATATCATAATTCTTTAGGTGACTGATGTGGCGCAAGGTGACCCTGTTCCCATCATAGATGTAGTACTGCTTCCTCCCCTTCCTCTCGGTAACCTTTGCAACGCCACCCCAGAAGGGGTCTTGTTTATTTCTCGATCTCAGATTTACCTTGGCCCTAACATACTGTCCTTCCTTTAGAACTCGGCCATCGTACGGGACCTTCTCGTCTTCGCTCTCGGTATCGTCGTCGTTGTCGTCGCCTTCTTCCCTCTCCTTATCCTTGATACCTCCCCCAGACGTGAAGGTGTCGTTTACTAACCCTTGTATCTTGTCTGGTGTGGTGCTATTTATCCTGCTTAGGTTGGCCAAGGTGCGGTGGAGTCGCTCTACCTTGGAGTTGGACTGGGCATAGTATACAGGTGAGGCATCAATATTAGGGTGTGGTAGCTGTAGAAGAGAGGTCTCATTATCCACATGTAACTTCTTTGGTATCTTGTTTATGCTAACTTCATCAGGGATAGCCTGGAGCTCAGACTCCCAGGTACGGTAGCAGTTAGTAAGCCTCTGCTTATATAAGCCTTTGTTCTTCTTAGCAACGTTGACCTTGATAATCTTTTTAACCCAGCACTTTCCAGTGGCCACATCAACGAAGGTAAGGTAGTGATAGCCATCGTACTTATAAACATCAATTTGCACGATATCTAAGAAGTTCCTTGCTTTGATTTTCTTAGATGCACGGCTCTTGCTGGACTCCTTGGTGGCGACGCCTGCCGCCTTCAAGCTGGAGCACCTGCAGCCACGCAGGTATGTCCTTATCTCTTTTAGCTTGTAGGGCCAGTAGTAATGGTAGAGTAGAGCAGTGATATGGTTTTCTCCTACGTGTGCAGGTCCATGGGCGGTAAAGAGAAGGGCTCCCCTGGTCCGCCGTGGCACGTAGGTACGCCTAACATTATTAGTGTATACATATATCCTATCACTAAGTACCTCATGCTTGTGTTTGTATTTATCCAGGTGTTCTTGAAGGTGCTGGAGCTCCTCTGGCTCAGGCAGGAAGTCGCCGTCCTCGAAGGTAATCGCGTTAACCATAGGGGTGACCTGGGTAGGGACTTTCTTTTCGAACAGCCTGCTGAAATAGTCAGCAAGCTGCTTGTCTCCTGGTGCGTAGACCACTGTCCTCTTGTCCCTAAACTCTTCCGTGTCCGCCCTCATAGCTGCATACTCATCGTTAGGCGCTTCGAGCTTGCGGTCGATGCCTAGGAGGGGCTTGTGGTCAGTCATTAAGGTGAAGCTGGGCACCGACAGCAGGTAGTATCTTAGTTTCCTCTGCGCCTCAGTCATGGCTTTATACTCTCCTTTTGTAGGGCTGTACTTGGCCTCAGCTGCTGTGCAGGCCCTGCCCCACACCCGTATGATCTGCTGGTCTTGGGTAAGTACAGCAGCCATACCTAGCTTAGACCAGTCTGTCCATAGGGTAGCTGGTCTAGTAGTGTCTAGCTTAGCATTCAATAGGGTGTTGCTGCATAACTTTATTAGGTTATCGAAGTGGGCATCAAGGCCAGCCTTGGCCCACACCTTAGCGAAGCTGAGGCCTACAGAGTTCTCCTTCCGGTAAGCAGTAGTAAAAGCAGCTGCAGTCCTAGCGTAGGTAGGGGAGAACCTACGTAGTATCCAAGCTGCAGTCTGCAAGAATGACTTTAACTCCTTTGCATTCTTAGGTTTAGGGGCTTGCTGTAGTGCTGCTACTTTCTCGGGGTTTGGGGTGATGCGGCCTTGCTCCAGGTAATATCCACACCACTTGATTCTTGTAGCTAGGAATGTACACTTCTGCAGTCTAATAGTAAAACCGAAGTGTGCAAACCTAATAAATATATTTTCCAGGAGGAAGATCTGAGCGACGACTGTGTTGGTACATATTATGTCATCATCCACATACACAAACACAAACACCCACAACACAGACGCCATCCCATCATGTGTGTATGCCCTGTAGTTCTGACTACTGAACGCATCCCCTGATATGCTTAGGCCGTAAGGGAATACGACGAAGTGCCACTTCCTGTGCCTGCTGGAGAACGCGGTAATGGGGCGGGAGGTTTTGTGGATGGGTGTCTGCATGTATGATTCATTTTTATCTAGGGAAGAGTAGTATTTGTATCCTATGACGTGTTCAATAACGTCATCTATCCTTGGTGTAGGTGTCTGGATCCTCTTTATTACTCGGTTGTGGCGGATGAAGTTGTGCGCCAGGCGGAAGAAAGGGTAAGTAGGTTTCTTAGCTAGCACATGTCTCACGTTCCATGGTGAGTTGCTTGGCTCTATCTTCCCTTCCTTTGCCCATTCATTGATCTGCCACTCTATCTTTTCCCAGTCCGCTTCCGGTCGCCTATGTTCTGGGTCATTGATGATGCACTCTTCGTATCCCTTCTTTAGCTCGATCTTTACTGGGGTAAGCTTGCTGGAGGGCTTCGTCGTCGGCTTGGTGATGTCAGAGTACTTCTCGTTTAATATTTTATTAATGTACTTTTTGCCTTTGTCGATATCCCAATCATCAGCTGGGGGGGTCTTGTCCAGTAGCTCCGTTATCTGTCGGATGGTCTTGCCGGGGTTCTTCTTCCGTAGCTCGGTAGGTGTAGGTAGCTTGTTGTCCGCTAGGTCCATAAACTCTAACGCATTAACGCTTGACTCAGAGGTCCACTCGTCAAGCCGTATCATGTTCTGGCTGATGGTCCTGCCTGACTTCTTTGGCAACTTAGCAAAGTATATCTTGTGATTGTAGAATGATATGATCCCCCCTAATTTTTCTAGGGCATCCTGTCCGAGGAGTAGTTCCATGGATAAAGTCATGGCTACTCGGGTCTTGATTTGGGTCTCCGCGTCGCTGCCAGGTATCTGTAGCTTTAGCATTAGCTCACCGACGGTCTTCATGGAAGAGCTTCCGTCTGCTTGAGCATATTTACGTTCTTTCTTAGTCACTTGATCCAATAGTCCTAACCTTCTTACTGTGCTTAGGCTTATGAAGGACTTCGGCATGCTGCCACTATCCCAAAGGGCAGGTAGTTTCTTGTAGTCTCCGTAGCTGTCTTTAACTTTAACCTTTGGTCATAGCAACTTTGATAGTCCTGTTAGCGTCTTCGTCATTAATGTTGCATACTCCTAAGTTCTTTATGTCGTCTAGGGTCATGGGCTTGTCTTGGTCCTGCGTTGCTGGTACTGCTGTCTTCGTCGGCGCCTGCTTAAGGTGATCTAATATTCCGTTTATCTGCTGCTGTATAGCATTGATACTGTTCTGCTTTTTGTTCTTATATTTATTGTTCTTCCCGTTGTTGCTGCCTTGCCATTTGCTGTTGTTATATCCTTGTCCTCTGCCTTTCTTTCTCTTTAACTTCTCGTAGTGTTCGTTGAGCTGCCTGATCGTCATCCTGGGTCGTCCTTCTTTCCTGTCTCTGCAGTCTTTAGCGGTGTGTTTCCCTTTACGTGAGCAGTATCCGCAACGTCGGTTACCTTCCCTGTCCTTGTACCAGTCTCGCTGCGGCTTAATAGCGTTAATGTTTCCTATGCCAGGTACCTTAGGGCTGGTAAACTTGCGGTCCTGCTCCTGCTCGCGTAGGGATATAGCCTGCACTGCTGCCTCCATCGTGGTGTAGCCTTTCTCCGTAACGTAAGTGGATTCCTTTATCTTTAACTTGAACTCTTCAAACCTTGCCTGATCATCACCTGTGTTGTAATTAAAATCATGTAGTTCGTCGATCATATCCTGGAAGCGCGTGGCAAAGTCTCTAACAGGTTCTCTCTCATGCTGCATCATTGCTCTGTATTTTCTAATAGCCTGGGGTAGGGAGTTAGCATCCTGTTCATTTACAAAAGCCTTCATTATCGCCTCAACGTCTCGTAGCCCACTAACTGTAGTGTGTATTTTCTCTAGCTGCCTGATCCGGGTCCTGCCTGTCTCGTAAAGGTCCATGGCTTGCTTTATTATAGCTAGCCATTTGAGCTTGTCGTTTTCGGTGGGGTTAGGGGTAAAGTCGCAGAGTATACTCCTAGCGTTCTTCCACCACCTCCTTGCCTCACCTCTTTTCCCGTTGTATTTCGTTATCATAACCGGTGCTGTTTTAACAGACATGAACTGGGTGTTCCGCTGTACCGGCTGCTGCTGCTTGACGGTGCTCTGGGTCGTCCCCCGCGAGGCGCCCAGACCCCCGTCGTTCCTAAACAAAGCTGCCCACTCTGGAGGTAAGTCTGCTTCGTAATCCATGATGTCCTGCATGATAGCTGCCCAAACATCATGTGTCTGATACTTGTATTCTATCGATACTTTCAGTTTGGCGTAGTTGCTCGCCCTGGGTCGCAAGGCTCGTAATGCCATTACGACCTTCTTGCTTTCGGCGGCCACGTCCTCGTCGTCCGCCTCGTAGAAGTTCTCCAGTGCCTCTGCTGCTGCATCTGCTTTCTTAATCCCGGGTGCTGGTCCCGGCGGTGCCTGTGGAGGTGTTCCTCCTCCTTCCTTAGCGTCCGTATCGCCCTTCCTTTCCTGTTTCTGCTCGTGCCCTTGCACGGCCTGCGAGCCAAAGTCCTGCTGTTCTTCTAGCTGCTGTGACATTGTTAGTCAAATCGTTTCCCGTGTGTGGAAGCCAAAGGTTGTTGCGCGTAAGGTGTTCACAGGCCGAGGCGCTACGTGCACAAGTAGGCAGGGGGGGGGAAAGGCACGTTTGCTTCCTTTTTGAAGAGTTGTGTTTATTTTTATTAAAGATTATATTTTTATTAAATCGTGCACTGCGTAATCATTCGCGAAGCTTTCGCGAATGCCGCCGCACGTGGGGCAGCACACTTCCGGTGTGCTGCCATGAGTCCCGCCGGAACCCACGTGCCTATGCTGTATTAATATCTACGTTATCTATATTCTATATCCGCGACAACCCCTTTGTTGTCGCACGTGACTTGTGCCCGCGTAGTGGTACGCGCTACACTCGAACACTTCTTCTTTTCCTTCTTCCTCGCATGTGCGATGAGATGGTTTGGGTTCCATTCCTGCATTCCTCTTTCCTGAATCTGGAGAAGGAGTGGAACTGAGCACTCATGGTGCTGGTTTCGTCTGCACTCCACCACTGGACACACTCAGCAGAACGACGTCGACGAACGTCCGCTACAAGTCCGTGACCTGTGTTCTGGTCTTTTGCTGTTCACTGTTCACATCTTCTTTCCTGCGCAGGCACTGCGGACAATGACATCAAAGTGACTTGGTAAGAATGCTGTGCACGTGTGAAGATGATTTGAGAGAGTGCATGTGTCGCAGTGCAGCATTGCTGGATGTCGATTGCAGCAGTTTCCTGGTCAGAGGTCTCTGGTCTGGCAGTTCTGGCAGTGTGTGTCGTTGGGCCGACGAGCAATTCTGGAATTGCTAGATTGGGACCGAGCGAGCAACAGCAATGCCCAGCTCTGGAGCTAGCCAGCCCATCATAGACACGCAATGTCACATGCATGTTGCACATGCCATTGCTATGTCCATCATCACAGACACGTAATATCATGTATATGTTATATATGCTATTACTATGTCTATTATGCCCGCGAAACTGTGCTAGTCTTGTGGACAAGCTCTGCACGTCTGGAGCTCGACGTCACTGGCTTGCAAGCTAGCAAGCTTGGTCAGTTCCAAAGGTGAGAATGATGCTGAGGCTGATCACCAGATCGGTCGACACACGTGCATGCTGGCTGCATGAGATGTCCAATCTGTCTAGATCTAGCTGTGCGCATCGTCTAGCTAGAGCTAGCTAAACAACGATATAACGATGACGACAATGTGCCAGAATTCAAACGTGAAGAATTCAAACTGCTGCTGGAGAACACCTGACAACACCATGCTAGCATGTTGCCTCGAGCTGCTCACATACTCACTGTCCCAGCAAAGCCAGTCTAGCAGTGCGTGTGGCTAGTGCCAGAGTGCCATGGCCATGCTAGCATGGTTGAGCGAATGCCTGCGATCCAAGGCGCGTGCTAGCGTGCTAGCCAGATGGAAATGACAGACATGCAATGCTGCTACATTGCTGTGTCGCATTGTGGAATCAATTCGAGCTAGTTGACTAGACGACTACACGCACACTTCTGCAGTTCTCTGACAATTCACCCAGGGTTCTCTAGGCCTAGCTAGCTAGACGAACTAGCGTGTACATGTGTGTTTGCTCACGTAGAAGTGTTGCTTGCACTGCGATGCGCTGCACGTCTGTTCACCTCAATGCTAGCTAGGCAGAATAGATGTGCGCGCATGCGCACGTGCTTGCCATCGCATGGCTAGATGGGGAAGACGGAGCAATTTTAGCATTCATGCTGTAATTGAAACGTGAGCAGCAAACAATCTTTAGCACACAGCTACTGCACGACTGAGTGACTGGCATGCCATCTCTGTCATCACAAGTGTCTAGATGTGCGTACGATTAGAAAATCCAAAGAACAGCCGACTCTGTAGAAAATTAGCTTTCGTTGCTAGTTCAGTAGCCTTTAAATTGCAGAAGTTTTCCAGAAGCCCTTCTTCCTAGGAAGAAGGATTTAGCTTTGCCAGTAACTGCAAGATCACTAGATCATCATTCTTGATAAATCTTGAACTAAACTGAACCTGTCATTGGTCATAATGAGGATGATGCCAGATGCTACAACAATTAGATACTAATTGAATTTAGCATAGCACTCACGCAAACGCCCCCCCCCCCCCCCTCTCTTTCTCTCTCTCTCTCTCTTACAAACATGACTTCGCGGATGTATTTGCGAGAACACCAGCAAGCAGAGGTGATGAGTACTTCTACTTGTCTCGTCGTCCCTCCCACTACTATTTCCACCAATGTTGACATACCGTTCCGGGTACCCCGTCCTTCTGCAGCATTTCCCGAGCTATGCAAAGTGCCCTTGTTGCTAAAGGATTGATGGATGGCGCGAACCAATCATTCATTCAACCCCAAACCCTCTCTGTTTTTGTTATTCTATCATTCTTATTCTTCACCTGTTGCTGTTGCAACTGGACCCATAGCGTGGATTTTCACTGCAGTAGCAGCAGGCTGTGAAGATGATGCTTCTCCTGTCGATGATGATGATGTAGCCTCTTGCAGATCAATCGAGATTTTCCTTGCCAATGCCCCAGCAGTTGTAGATCTGTTGAGAGTAGTAGCAATAGCCTTCTTTCATTCATTGCAACATGGACAAAGACAAAGACGACGCAGGAAACGGTATTCTTTGTCTGTTTTTTTCTAGTAGACCCTATCCCTAAGTTCCAAGTTACATGTCAAAATATGTTGTTGTATTCTCACTTACTTGCTTACGCGCACGGTTTCAATAGTCTGAGCCTCTTCTTCCGAGAGAGCAGGAGTGTTCGCCTCTTGCATCTCGAATACCACAACCTAAGGTGGAATTTGCGTGTATGTTAAATTGATATGCAATAGGTACTAGATCGATCACATCCAAAATCAGTTACTGCTCTTCTACCGTCAGGTTCTTGGGAGAGGAAGATCCGTCGTCAATTTGTGTTGTCTTAAACTTCACGTTTGATTCATAAGCACCACCGGCCCCAAGAGCTGCGATAGCCTGATGAGAATTAGCAATTAAACGATGATGATGAAATGGTGATGATAATGATCAACTTTTGTTATGGACCAGTCGGAGTGGCATTAAAAATGTACGTGAGTACTATTATAGCATAACTACAAGCATTCGTAGTTACAGATTCCAGAGATAAATAATACTTTTGTTTCAATTATTTGTCATTCAAACTCAAACAATAAATACTGCATAGAGTACTGTGTCCCACTTCTTAAGATACCTTGAGAGCGCATCCAACTGCCCGCTGACCAATAGCTTCGAGACGGCACTCCCCGGAATTTGCCATTCTCGCAGCAATTGCCCCCCTTAACTTGGTGTGTTCTGTGCTTGATTTCACTCTCAAACTAGTAGACGAGGTAGAATCCGCCGTTCTTGTAATTCGCGGCGAACCTCCTGTGGAACCTCCCTGGGTAAGCTCCATAGCAGCAGTTGATGATCCTAAAAGTTCCCCTCCCTGCTGCTCAGTAATCCTTGTCGTCATCGGAAGTCCAACAATCATCATCATTAATGCAGATCCCACAACGAATACCAATAAGCTTTGGTGACGCAATTGAAACATGCTTTTCCCTCTCCTGATAAACATTGCAAATATGGACAAATAAATGAATCCTCTGACGAATCTATGGTTGTGTCGGAAAGATTATTTAGAACGAGGGGGGATAAATTGGTTTGGAATAGGGGAGCAGGGGACTTAGAGATGCGCAACTGTTTGGAGAAGAAAGGCTAATATTGAAACAACAATTCTGTTTTTGAATGATCCATAGAAAAATTATGAATTTAAACATATTTCGTCGCAACCTGAGGAGGGGGAGGGATTGCGTGGCGAAATTGCCGCCATGGTTGCCTGCAACCATTTTTTTCAGATTCTAAGGAGATCTGTATTCTCTGTGAATACGCAATATCCAGTTTATTTTATCCTAGAGACTTGTCAATCTAGAACCTTTTTGGATAATATCATCAAGCCACTGAGGACCAAAGAATTACTTTTATGCGGGTATATCTATTTTATTTCAGAAATACGTCCAAAAACATGTCGCATGTCTCATATGTATTGGAACCCACTTCATCAGGTTTTCACCATCGGAGAAATAAATTCTGAAGAATCCAAAAGGGGGTTCTGAATCTATGACATTCAGTTGTGTGTCGTACATGATGAATAGCAGGATAAATCACCGCATGCCGTCAAATGCACCTTCAGCTGCCTTTAAGTTACCTTTAAGGCGAATAATCCATGTCGCAGCACAGTTATCTCATTATTTTCTTCAGGAATTTATTCGAGCATCCTCTACGAGAAGAGCAAAGTAACGGCTTGTTTGGTTATGAATTATGAGAGTGAGTGAGTGATGATAGCGCTTGCATGAACATGTAAACCATGGAGTATCCGAGACGTGGTTACAATAAATGATAAAATGACCACGTTGATATATGATGGGCAAAACTACAGAGATTGCTTCTTCCCAATCGTTATCAATTCTGCATTGTTTACCAACCAAGAAATAGCCACTCGAGTCTCCGATCTTGTTCCCTCCACGGCCTGCTAGATTCCGTAGAGACGTATTTTCTTCTTATCAGCCAACAAGTCACTTCAAAGAACAGAGTTAGGAAGAATATGAAAAGAGATAGAAGGTGAAATGAATTCCTACGATTACAGTAGCAAAAAAATGTACAAATTCAAATCCAACTCACAATCTACTAGAGTAGGTTCAGCCTATTGTGAATCATTTTTATTTTCATATTTCCCCTGTTTGTTTACGTCAAACGAAGATTGAGTCTCTGTCGAAGATTCTCAACGGAATTTGTGGCTGAAGACAGCGCTAATAATACTTCACCACTCACTCCAAGAACTCGGTTGGATTAACAGTCTGTCACCACTCAATTAGCTAGATAATACTTCATTGCAGCATTTAATATGATCCATTCCGAATTCAAAGAGGTTATCAATAACCTTACATTATACACACTGTTGTATTGTATAGAGCTATTAAGGCGGAATTATGGAAATCGCGGATTGAAACACCCCTATCACCACGGTAGTGCTGGAAGAAAATACACAAGATATTACCTACCATACGCTCCCACGTTGAGTCATTTAAAAACATAAATATATCTTAAATATTGTCCATTCTTTTTCTGGTGGTTGCAAGCATTGTTGCAGTTGCTGAGAGTATTCAATCAGTATAATACTTACCAATCGCCTCCCACTCACAGATTTAACACAAGCAGCTCAAATATTACTAGGGGTAATAAGCTGTAGTAAATAACAGATGCTATATGATAATAATATTGGCTTTTAACTTTTTGTTTGAATGTATTTGTGATACCACGCACACCATGCACGCTACTAATACAACCTCACAAAATGCATACTTTGGACGAGCAGGAATAGATTTGAAAGGACCGGTTAACACCTCGAAACACGAAATTTGTTTTGGCCAAAGTGAGCACAAGAGCAGGCCATTTAGGAAAGTAGATGCCTTAAATTCTTCGTCTTCTATGGTAGTAGGGATATCTCTCTCTTTATTCGTAGTTGTAGTGAGTCAAGTCATTCGTTGCTGCTGTTATCATCATCACCATCATCATCATTATTATTATTATTATTATTAACCACCAAAGCCAACAGAGCTCATTTCATCAACACTCATGTTTTTGAAGATATTTGGTTCTCTCTAGCCCCTCTAGCTTATTAGCTTGTTATTCTTCCCATCACACCGAAATTACTGTTTCTTTCACAAAATGAGAGGTAATCAAGATGCAGTTACACTATAATATATGAAAATTAGGCAGCAGCAAAGCGAAATTTCGGTCCTCTGCCTAACCGCCAAATAAGCTCTAACGACGATGAGATCAGAATGAAATGGTATGGGGTTAGAAGCAAAAAATATTCATCCTAAAGAACCATTAACTTGGTTATAATATTTTTGCCTTTCCGCGCTGCTCTTTCTCTCTTCACTACAAGTGTCTCATATATCATTTACCAGGCTACCTAAAGCTTCAAATACAAGGCGCTGTATCTTCCGACTACTCGACGGTCTCATCCTCTCAATCTTAAGACTGATTCCTATTCTTCTTCGCTTTCTTCTTCTTCTTCTATTGATTTCTGTTTTTATTTCTTTTTCGATTATTCTTTCTTTCCTTCTCCCTTTTCATCTTCTTCATGGATGACAAGAGCACCGGTATCGCTATGAATTTTAAATCATTACAAATCAAATGCACTTCAGGATGGGGCATATACACACATATACGATTAAAATAATGTATATATGTATATTATATATATATATATATATATATATATATATGAATATGTGTTTATACGTTTACATAATAATTCAGCACACTATGAGAACTATTTCAAATCTTTTAATAATAGAGAAGTTTATGGGTGGAATTTGTGGTATTTTCTCCTATTTCAATATACTTGTACTCATTATTAACCTAGATTCTCGGTCTTCGCGATTGTCAGTTTTGATAAACTTTATAAACGGCACATTCGTGTTAGTATCTTGCTTGGCACTGGTAATAGTGATACCATTCAATTTCTCAAAGGGGAGGAGGTTCATTAGTAGTATCCAAACAACGTACGAGTAGTCTCTCCCCCTCTTCTTTCTCACCCATCTCTTTTGTCATGACCTGAGCGGATATTACTCTACATGTTTTAAGATACATTTACACACCTGTATCTGCTATAACAATTACTAATACTATTACTACTACTACTACTACTACGAGTAGATATATGATATGGCAACTAAAGTTCTTATATTGATTTTGTTTGCTTGGAATACTACATTGCTCTAGATCTTGAGCTCACTACCGGAGTACCGGTGCTATGATGATGAGGATGGAAGATGAAGATCTTGATGATGATGAGAAAATGAGAATAGAACTTCATTTTCCTGCAATCCAAAGATTTGTTCCACCTTTTCTTTGCCCCCTCTTCATCATTTTCCTCATTTTCGTATGTATCCATATTGCCAGTTATCCTCGATACGGAGATAAAGAAAACGACACCGCACTTCCCTTTGAATTAGTAAGTATCAAGAATTAACTTCATCATATTTAACCCTTTGAATTAGTAAGTATCAGGAATAACTTCATCACCTGTAATATCACTCACAATACTATTCTCTTTGTATGCTCATTTTCTGTATGTGTTGTGCATATATATGCCGCAAATAGATTGAATTTGTGAGTGTGATCTATTTCACGGCGGATTACATCTTAAGACTACTAACAGCAAGGTATGCACTATGCCCGCATATGCATGTTACTAGTGATAGGTAGCATCGGTTTAAGAATACCCGTATTGTAAATAAGCCGCTCATCATCATTAAAGAAGGATGTAGTGAATCGAAAGGGATGTGTATCATCGATATCAGAAAAGTAATTAGTCTGTTCTTTGGTCAACTAGCTGCGGCATAATGAACAATCAGCCATACAATAAACTATCAACTCTTCTGTTTCTCCCTTCGTCTATTTTTATCCCTGCTATTTGTTGTATGTGTGCAACCGATCGATTGTTTAGCTCAATGCCCGAAGTGTATATTACTGGACAACATCCTGACGAGGTGTACACATATCATTATATACAAGGATGCTTGATACAATCGATTGTCTCTCATATCAAGTTTAATAAATGAATGCTTTATCATCATCATCATCATCATCACCATTACCACCATTATAAACATGATATACATTTGTACTACTACCTACTCTATAAAAGCATAAAATCGAATGTCAATCCTCCCAGTAGTGCGATACAACTGCTACACGTGTTTCCACTTTAGATAATCACGTCGAGGATAAGAAAGCACGTTCGCCGCACTTATCTGTACTTCAGCAACATACGACAGTTTACCAAAAAATATTAAGTTTAGTGTTTCAAATTCATTCAAGGAACAGAAGTCTTTTGGTTCCCTTTTTACACAGTATTATACTTGAGATCTGCTGCCACTAAGTTTTGTACACATGTTGAAACCGTGTTGGTATCTATATCTATCATCAATTGAATTTTCCATCATATTTGTCTCCTTCTTCTTCTCCTTCTCCTTCTTCTTCTTTAGATTTGTAACAAGCCCCTTGGTGATCTGTGACTTAGTCTCGATTGTACCATGGTATCTACAGGTCACAGATGACTAATGATGACTGCTGCTGATGATGATGATGATGATGATGATAGTCACCATTACAATGATTAACATTAATCATTCAAGTGGCTGACGGTATTCGTTGATGTTTTTGATTTTTAACACAAAGATGATATATTGCCATAAGCGCCTTGTTCATTTATCCAAGTTTTCCATAAAATGATAGGCATTTAATGCGAAGATTTTTGGAAGTCTAGTTATATTCAGGTACAGTTGATGACAATCATAAGAGTGATTTAGAAACTAGCTACAGTTCCATCAATCATAGATTCGTCACCCCACTTTTCAGTTGTGAGACGATTTAATATCTTTATTTTAGTCTGTTCACCATCATCGTTTTGTCATCATCTCTTTGCTTTTTCTATCGCAATGGGCGTCGATAACTTATGTAACGAGCTCAAGTTTATGATATTACATGCCTTTGGTGTATTTCGTTATTTGTGGGTATATAATGTGTATTGGCAGGTTGCTACGTTTAGTACGCCTGTTTCGCGACAACCCAATGATTCCATTGGTGCTACGAGTTGGGAGGAGAACAGCCTATCTGATTGGAGAAGTATGTACGTGTATCATGATTGTGATTCAATATTGAGGAGACGGAAAAGAAGTAGTAGAGTAGCTTTTTGATAGATCATATCTAATTGAGTCGAAGCAATACAGCATGTAGCAAAGTCTTTTAAATATATGTTCATCTTGACTACATATGATGCATTCTGTCATTTCGCTATTTCGTATGATGTGGATGTGTACTATGCAGGTGGCTATGATATTGGCCTTGTTCATTTTCTTCATCGCATTTATAATCTTCAACGTCGAGCAAGGGGAATGGAATTCAGACACTGAAAGATATGAGAGAGACAACCTTTTTGGAGAAAGGGAGGTTTGATTATTGTTTTGCTCATTATGGCTGCTATGATGATGCATCACTCAGCTTTAAAATGCAGATATTGGCTGACTTGCGTTATCTTGCATTTGTTTCTCTTGCCTCTCTTTGCTTTGATTGCGATCTTTGGCTACCAAGAAATCCCCTTTTACCTCTGTCTTCATAACTTTATGGTTCTCTGTTATTACTGCAACGACGGTTGGTTATGGGGACATGAGTCCAACCACAATACCCGGTACTATTACTTGTAATAATAAATGTGGTATAAGCAATAGTAGTTTCATCGTAGAATACTATGAGAGTATCATTCGGTAGCACTTAGACGTAATTCTCAATACTATCTTTCTTCCTCCTTATCATCCCTCTATTTCTCTCTATGTTCCCATCCGTCTGGTTCAGGCAGGATATTTGCGTGTTTCAGTATGTTTATAAACTTGGTTTGTTTTTCATTACACCTTCTCATTATTATCTTGTTATATACGGACTACTTTCATCGATGCCATTAACACTAGCAACCGTATCGCTTGCAGTAGCCATTTGTAGATAACAACAACAAGAACTGTGAGCATCATCGGCATTATTAAACAAACAACAACATCAGCATGTATGATATCCTTAATTACGATGAGAGGAAGAATGGTGAAGGGTGATACTTCCAGCAACGATTTATAATTATCGTAGAGGAGGAGGGATGAGAATGCTATGGTGATGGTGCTGGTTTTTTTTTCACCCTCTTTCTGACTATTTAACATTAGAGTATTTATATAGTTTTTCTCATCACTGCTCACCGCCATTACCATATTTAGCTTCCTCATCACCTATCTTCAGGTGTTGTTTGCTGTGCCTATCACGCTAGTCACACAAATTACTATGGAAGAGTACAATAGAAGTAAAGTAAGTTTTTCAATGGATATTCTCCTCTCTCTCTCTCACCCCACACGAGTATTTCATCTGGTTCTCTAAATTCTTTTCATTCTACGAGATTCATCAAACTTCTCTTCATCAAATAGATTGTATAATAGTACGTAAGTACTTTCATTGATAATTTGTCCTGATTGATTGTCTTTGGTGGTATTATTATCAACAAGGTAAATGGCTATTTCTCAAACCTTTCTCGCACAGTCATCAAGTTTGAGGGAAATCGGATCAACCGATTCATAAGAAAGGATGCAAAACAAGTAGTGAGATTTTGCAGCAAATGCCAGTAGTAGCGTGGGTAAAGGAAGAAAAGAAGCGAGAAATCAAAGTTACTATACCACTCTGTGCACAAGTGCTTTAAAGAGATTTGTTCTTTGTTATCACGATTCTTTCATTGCTAGACCGTCTAATATGCATTCGTCTAAAATGTCATCATTAATGATTTGAATGACTAGACTGCAAAGATTGAAAATTTGAAGTCAAACTGGTGGCCAACATATGGTGATCTTCCTACCAAGGTATGTATGCGTGTACTTATTGCAAAACGAAGGAAAAAGATGATAAAAGAAGGAGGAAAAGAAGAATATGAGAGAAAAAAATAGAAACAAAGAGAGAGATACTATATTAGTGGCAGATATGCTTGACCACCCAGCTTTAAGATTGTTTGATAGTTACAATTATCATCATCATCAATAATTGTCATGGTATACCATATAAAAACGATTATGGTGAGAAATCAACACAGAGATGTGGAATACAAAGGGCTTTTTACCAAAGTTGAATCATGATTAAATTTCGTAATCCTATTATATTGAGCTATGTATGATATCTCTTTGATGTGTTTTGGAAGGTATTTCTCGTGTTTGAAGATTACCATAGCGGAAAGTTCAGTAAGTTCGTGCAATCGCTCGTAAATCTCGCCACGCTCGTTACTGTGGTAATATTTCACGATGGGAAAGATCCTAATGCCTTCTTCTACTAGTAACCAATGAGTTCCAAAGACTAGAACTGTCCTCTTTATAACTAACTACTGCATTCTTCTTCGATTCTATATCAAGGAACTCCTCAGATCGACTTTGATGATGCGTTTTTTACATTCTTTGTTAGGCTGCTATTGCTATAGAGAGTCTCCCACAGTACCGATTTCCTCATGCTGGCCTTAATTCACCCAATGATAGCTTGGCGGAGTTCCAAGCCATTGCTTTGGTGTGCAACGTCATCTTCAGGTGTGCAATACAATTAGCAATTATGATTATGATGCTGAAGATTGTATGCGGAATAATGATCGAGGGTATCTTGATCAAGATGATACTTTTAGGTGCAAATATCCTTTTTCGCAATAACACAGTGAACGTATTGAGTTCATCATCATCATCACCCTCATCAATATCCACTGAAAAGCATGTATTGGGTATTTCTCTATTCTTATCTATTTTCAGCATCGAGATGGGATTTCGTTTGATGACAGTGTGGTTTGCTCCAGCATCTACACTAAATAAATGCGGATATTCTAACGTTAAAGAAACGGTATTGGTTATTTATTCGTTTGGGGGGAAAAGATGCATATGTAGAAGAGAAGATGATTTAGTAATAACATTACTTCTATGATATTCTTTGAATTGTACAAAGTATATTAGATTGGATTACTTCTTTACTTTACTACTAATACCGGCTACTGCCACTTACTATTGCTACTATTTCTGCATCCCAAAGTATCATACTGTTTCTATCAATTAACAGCTCAAATCTACAAATCTTCATGAAATTCGTCGAATAGGAACACTTTTACATGTTAGATGATTCCTGAATATGTCATCTAATCATTACTATTTTATCGTCGTTGTTATGAAGGACGGTCTGTTGAAAAAGGGTTTAAAGTGGATGTTTCACGTGCAAGTTATGCTAGATTGGGCCTCGCTCCTTCCATTTTACATAGAGGTGCTTGTTAAAACACATTTTCTTTTAATTATTCAAAACTCTGAAACACAATGTGTTACCAGCACAGCCACATACGTCATTGCAATACTAATACTTTGCTATCACTTTGTTACTAATCATTAGAGACTCTCTTCAGGACCTTCTCTGCAATTCCTACGAGTAGCAGTCAATATCAAACTTACCACATATAAGAGGATGTTAAGAACGGATAGCATGACCCTAAAAAACTGCTAACCCATCTTATGTATGTTTCTATTTGATTCATGAGAGTATTCATCGTGAAATGAATTCTGTGCTACTTCTACTCGCTATCTTACCAAAATAATAGGTGCTACGTCTTCTTCGCATGATAAGAGTATTAAGACTCTTGAAGCAATCCGAGGTATAAGATAATGCTAGTAATGGGGCGCGAATCGTATATATATGTTCAACTTTACAGTTGTCCATCTTCTGTTATCCGTAGCAGCAGCCTTTTCATTTAATTATCATACAATAATAGAATTTGGCTGCATATCGGTCTTTTGTTACATCTATGTTAAATAGTTTTCTAGTATTCAGCGAGTACTTTCATCATTATTCTGCATACTATTATTCTTCTTCCTTATTCGTCGATATCATCTGCCTATATCTTCCATCCCTATCCTCCTCCTCTTCTTTATCAAAAAGGGAATAATCATTATCATGAATGCACTTTCAAGGTATATTTTCTCACAATATTGTCAAATGCACTTTATCAATAGGATAATAGCAACTGCAGCTTTCTCGTCCTTGTGCGTTGTATGTTCAATAACTATGCGTTGTATTATCAATAAATAAGAAGATGGTCTTTTTATATTGAATGGTTTCTAGGAAAACGAAGAATATCTGTCTGATATATATATATATATATATATATATATATATATATATTAATATATATATATATATATATATATATATATATATATTGTATGTGTGTGTGTGTGTGTGTGTGAGTTCATCAACCAATCATATATGCTGCTGTCTTATGATCAAAGGTTTTATACCTTCCCTGAGGATTACAATTGCATGATTCGTAAAACGACATCTCAGCATACGCGTGAATCTTACAAATAAGAAACAAAAACAGCAAACCTACTTCAGATCGTTTAGGCCACTTGCATACTTGACGGTGATCTTTGCTACATGGATTATCTTGGCCTCTAGGTGACGATGACAACACATTTTGTCCTGAACTTCACGCCAGACACATTCATTCATTTATTTACTTGCATATAGCCAACAGAACTTAGAAAATAGAGATTACATTTTTTGCACGTTATCTTGAGTTTGTCTGTGCAGTATCGTATTGCATTGACATCTTTTTTTCATCAGCATTGCTTTCACATGCGAGCAAGGAAAGTGGAATGAAGAAAAAGGTATAATTCGATTATAAAGCTATATCAAACGCTATAATTAATTTCTTGTTTAATCATGTTTTCTAGATAGATGGTGTTAATAGCAATTGCCTCAAAATAGCCATTTTACGAGATGATTATGCTAGTTATGCTAGATTAGATTTTAATTTGTTTTTGAAGTGTATCTCGTCGTGTTTAAGCAGCATTCTTATCTTGCTTATTGTTTCATTAGGATACTACGAGAGAGATTTCTTTGGGAATAAAGAGGTTGCTTTCTATTATCTTAATTATTTGGTAAATCAACAAAAGCAAGTATAATTAACAATAACTCGAATATTGGCTATTTACCTATTTTGAATAAGGGTTGTGCAATTCTCTCGTATTCGTAATTGACTGTTTTGATTACTATTCGGATCTATCCATAATGTTTGAAACGCTGTTGTACGTTTGTTGGCTATTGGAACTTAAGGAGACCCCATTTCGATCGATTCCAGAGACTTTCTACTGGTCTATCGTTACACTTACAACTGTTGGATATGGAGATATGGTGAGTGAGCATGTAGTTGTTGTTGTTGTAGCAATGTCCCCATTATACAACAGGGATCTAATTGTATGGATTGGAGAGGCATTATTCTACTTTTTCCTTTAGGGTAACTGTCACATTGTTATATTGTTCTTATTTTCATGTTTTGTTTAAGGTTCCGTCAAGTACAGAAGGACGCGTTGCTACAGCAATAATTGCTTTATTATCAGTTCTTTCTCTCGCAATTCCAATTGGAATAGTTTCGGTCAACATGGAAAAGGTGGTGGGGGTAGTGGCGGTGGTGGTGGTGGTGGTCACAAATAACATATCAAACATAACATTCTTATTGTGCAAAAACTATATATAATTTAGTATTTAAATGAGGATGCTGAATTTATAGTTTATTATTATTTTTAACATAAGTTGACGAAAAACTATAAGCTGTAAACAGCATGAGTATATGCGTTTGATGACAGGCATCAGAGAAATTTCGAATGTGGAAATTACGTCGAGCGGCTGCGATGAGAGATGATAGCAAGGGTACATGAAAGCAATTGATACTATCTTTTAGTTTGAGCTGCTTATATTATCATATCCACAAATAAGGGGACAGATCTAATACATATTGATGATACGCTGCTATGTCTAGTTAAAATGTCCTACATTGTTCATGGAAATCCATCGATCAAGTTCTTTGACGAAATCGCTCTGCATACGGGTGATCTTTTTCAAATATTGATGTTTGGATTAAGAAACACAAATAATATTCGTTCAGCCACCAATATGTACATTGACAACGTTGGAATAGTGCAATTTCTCATAACATGAATAAGTTGGACTACTTTTCCTCGCAATAATGAGAAAGGAAGTTTGATAACATCTCATCATATTGGCTTTAATATTCTGATCATTCGATTCAATACGCTTGTTCTACCTCTATGCATACTTTCTAATCACAGGAAATATGGAAGATTCTCTTGTGAAGGTACAACTGAATAATCAGTGTAAGAAGTTCTTTGTTGTATCAACAAACTTATTGTCTTCATTGATCTCTTTTGCCTCATTTAATGATGCTGATATACTCCTTCTGTTTGCTCTGCATATATTAGACGTATTTACCATAAGATAATCATTGAATTAAGATGCTTCTATATTTGTCATTGTCTTGTCTGGAACTCCCTATTAATGAGCGCATCATCATCATCATCATCATCATCATTATCATATCAACATCAACATCATCCAATTTCAGATAGTGCAAATGATAGATTTTCACTCCAACTTCGTATCGCAAAAGGACCCATTGCTTCTAAGGCAGGTAATTAAGAACCACTGCAAATTTGAAGTAGAAATAAGAAACGACAGTACACTTAGTAAGTTCCATGAGTAGGCGATGCACGATACTATCTTACACGACGAACAATAAATAACATTCGGTTTCTACGTTTCTTCTGTATTGGATTGTTGAATAATCTGGTGGAAAGTAGATCAAATGCGCAAATATGACCTTGGTTCCCGCATGTCTCATCGACGGAAAGAAGCGATTATTGCGTATGAGGTATAATTGAACCAGTTTTAGCTTTTCTTATACTCTATTACTATTTAATTTTCCTCCTTCTAATGATTTTTAAGTGTAGTGAGAAAGAGGAATGGTGGTAGTTTAATAAATCAATGGTATATGCGCAACTTTTGGGATTTATACTTTTCTCTATAATTTGCTATTCTAAATACGGATGGATGTGCTACTTACTTGATGTATTTCAGAGAATTGATTGAAGACGTATATCAGAAGTGAGTAAAGCTGCTAAAACAACACAGCATGTTGTAATGGTGTCTTTGTTTATGAAACACTAAAATGTAAACTATATTTTCAATTGTTTTACCATGGTTGATAATGGGGAAGAATTGACAAATAAAAGGACAAACAAATAGTTTTAAGGACCTTAATACCTTTGCAATACTTATCGAAGTTTCCGTACCAGTGTTCCATTCAGTTACATCTTTCTCTCCTCATAGATATACCAATCTTCAAAATTATCACGCTAGCGTATGGGAAGACTACAGCCAGCTCACACGCAACCGAAGGGTCAAAACAACTGTAGCCGTAGCAGTAGTGTTGGCGCTATCTGATTTCATAATAGTACAAGAACAGCTATAAATTTATACATAAGACTGTATGTATATAGAAACTTGCATATACGTGGTTGAGTGAAAAGAAGACAATTCATATTTCTATTATTCTCTTCTTCCTCTCTCTCTCTTGATCTTCTTCCTTAGATGTTTACCATGGCACTTCGGAGAGCAATATCTGGTAGTGTGTCAAATTACACCTTCCTATTAGAAGAAAATAGTACGGATTCGTTATGACTATAATCCGCATTTTAAATTATTCTTCTCGCGTTGATGTTGGCAAGGTCCTCGAGTTTGCTTCATATTTTGGTTTCAATATGTGAAGAATAAGAAGGTATATTTTGAACGATATCACCAAAACTAGAGATTTAGAAGGGAGGGAGGGGGGGGCGGGGGGAGAGAAAGAGCTGTCCATTTGATAATAACTTTATGTGTTCTATTTAAGTATTCATCTAATTGAAATGGTGACACAGAGAGGTAAACTTAATTCTTATCAAAGAAATTCTTCGAAATTCTCCAAATTCGAGGTAGCAATGGACAAGGCATGTTTTCCCATCATGAGTTACCATTAGAGAAGACGAATACACAAATCTTTACCATAATTGTAATTAACACTTGTATATGTGGGCTGAAAGGTAAAAAAGAGGGCCTTTCAAATGGAGCCACTGAACAGCAAAGTGTGTTATGTGTTGATCGTTGTTCCCCATTATTTACACAAAAGATGCAATTAGAAACCATTGCTTTGGCTAGCACTTTCAGCATATATATATATATATATATGTAGAAGGAAATTTTAAACGTGTACACTTTGTGACGAGATGGTATTAATGGTGGTAACTCCTATCTGATTCATTTCTGCTCGTTGTTTGCACAGAGCGTGATGATGGTGCGGAAAGGGGAGTTTCTGGGGAAAAAGGAGCTCCCATCAAGTTCTTCTCTCAACTCGGATGGCATTGATGTATCAGAAACAGACAAAGAAACGCATAATATGATGGATGGAGCAGGGCCAAAGGCAGTAGGGACAACTGATCGAAATATTGTCAAAACAGTCTCTTTTGCAAGCGACAAACACAACAATCAGGTGGAAGTAAAAGAAGAACCGAAGAGAATAGCTGCGGAGCCTTTTCCCAAGAACAAGCAACTGGAAATGTTGTCTTTAGCAGATCAACAAAATCATAGTCGCTTGCTCTCCGAAAAGAGTGAAAATTCTTGCCAGAGCAAAATATCATCGATATGAGACAAATGTTTACAAATAAAGATGCAAAGGTTTTCTAGTGTTATTTTTTATTGATCGACAACAATGATTATTATTCTTGAAGATCTTGCATAGCATGAACGTACATGCATGGCTATACACTTATAACTATGGGTACATACTCATTCATACATGTAACAGATGTAATGAATTGATTAAATCTTTCCAATGGTCATTCTGATATAGTTATCTAGCTATGCAAAGCTGCGGCTACAGCGCTTATGTTGTGTCTGTTTGTTTCTGCCCCAATGTGTGTTCATGCATGTGAAAGCGTCCTTTGGCGGTCGTACGTTCATCATTTATACATATATATATATATATATATATATATATATGTGTGTGTGTATATATGTATATATATATATATATATATATATATATAGACGTGTGATGTGTATACATTGTCATACGTGTATGACTACTACATAAAAAAAATTGCGTGCACGTGTTGTCCTAACAAACTATAATATACAACTATACAACACAGAATCTTAATGCAGCAGATGGCTATGCGCCGCAAGAACTCCGTCAAGCGCAGCTGGCAAATGCGATGCTAGATGCTGGGGGATCGGAAAGCTCAGTGCTAAGCATCGCGCACACTGGTATAGCTAGACACATGCTACACGCGTGCCTGTGCGTAGCTAGCAGGTCGACTTGCGTATACTAGTAGTATGGATCATCATCGAATCGGTCAATTTCTGTCTACATATCCCCAGCGACGCCGCAAAATGACGAAAACACATTGCGTATCGAACGTAGTATGCTGTATAATCTGTATCGTATGTGATGCATGTATCTAATTACGTGTTATTTGAACATGTCTGTTACGGCATTGCCTCGGCTATTCTGTGAACACAAATAAACCACACATTTCTTAGAATTTCAACAATGTGATAGAATAGCACAAATAAAGCGTGTCTCGACACTCAAATGGAACCCAATGATAGTATAATAGACATAACCAGAAGTAGGGTAATTGCGAAGGTATTTGGATTAAATCATTTTGAGTGATTTTGGGCATCATCATCATCATCATCAAATGAACTGTTGATCTCTGCTAATAGGTGGTAATCTTCTCATAATTTACGAGGTGATTTTGAGTCCATGGGAATTTGTTCAGTTTCGATATGATTTTTATTCAACCAATACTCCCTGCAGTGATAGCAATTATCATGCGCCAAATTGTTAGAATGGAAAAGGCGGTATAAAAAAGAGAGATGGACTAGTACCAACTAGCGTATTTGTTCCCAACGATGTTCCTTAAAATGATGCCGAGAGGGATTCCAGCCTATAAATAATACCAACAAGTGTAAGTCTTCAAATATGTGTATTTCGCTACCAAACTCGAAATATTTTAGGGGAAGTAATGTTAATTTTAAGTCAGTGTGAGGTGCCAGGTACTACATGAAAACAACAATATCTAATGATTCGTTTCTTCTTCATCATCGGTACCACTACACTACTACTACTACTACTACTACAAGCTACAAGCTACAAGCTACATACTGTGGCACAGGCAGAAGCAAAGCCTACAATCGTCGCAAATGTATCCAAGAAAGGATTTCGCCCCTTAAAACAACAATGCATTGAAGAATAACACCAATAACAGTAATGACAATGATAATGTTTTAAAGCGAGTACTGAGGCCTTATTAACTTTATCATATTAGTAGTCACATGTAGCAAAATCAGGCCAATCTTCCCATCCATTAGCAGATTGATTAAGTTACACACACACACACACACACACACACACTACAGATCTCATATACGATGTGCACGACTACCACTAATGCAGTATTACTACTACTATTGCTACAACCACTGTTATTATTATTGTATTCGTACTTAAATAATACCTTGCGAACAAAAGTGAACAAAGGAGTTGCTCGAAGACGTAAATAGTGCGGGCACAATGTTCCTCCGCAGGCACAGTAATCTTGTTAGGAAAGGTTTAGTAAAATCAGCTTATTACCTTAATAATGTAGTAATAGGTGTTAATCGTAGGTCAATAAGAACAACAACAATTACAACACCGTGTCTTCATCTCCATTGTCATAATATGATTATATACTATCCTTCGTCTTGTTTCTCCTCATCATATCAATGATGTGGTTCTCATTACTACTATATTCAACTGATACATACATCTTACATGTACTACTACTACTACTACTACTACTACTACTACTACAACAGCTATGCTTCTTGTTCCTTTTCTTCTTCTAGTACAAAGTAGTAGTAATTATGTTACTGGTGGCAGAGGTTATGTGCGTGTTGTATCGTGCTCTTCCATTCTAGAAAACAAACAACATAACCAAGCGTTGAAGAAGAGTAGGAAAAACAAGAGCAGTAGTAACAAGGGGAGGAGAAACTACTACTCATATCAGCAGGATTTGTCAAGTAAGTAGGTAAGTAAGTAAGTAAGAATTTTAATACAAAGTTGGTGGCAGTAATAGCAAAGAAATCCATGACTCTACTAGATGTAGATAGAATGATCGATAGATAAAAAGTGTTATTTATTATACTACTCCATAAGTGATGACCGGATAGATAAAAAGCTCGACAGAGCCTGAATCAACATCTCTTTCCACGGTCATTGCAACTTCCATGTCTATTCCCTATTTGATTTGTTTGCTTATTTCACACCATCTATGGGAAGGAGGAGGTTTATATATGTTGCTTGTTAGGTTCGCATGTAATTACTCGTGTCATGTTTTGCTAAATAAATCTTCTGCTAGTATCGATATAATTACAGTGTTTGATGATGGCGTTAAAGCAGCCATGACGTCATAACCAGCATATCTATGCCTATTGCTTCCTAGGTTCAACACAGAGAGATTATCACGTCAAATCATATATCATCAGGTCGAAAGGACAACAACAGTACGATTAACACGTAAACACTTTTCCTAGATATGATTTTTTAGAAACAGATCATTAAACCTATAATGCCATGATTCAGTATATTTTGCACCAAGGAAAAACCACTATAGTAGTCAGCATTTCATTTCATTATCATGAGCACCATCATCATCATCATCATCATCATCATCATCATTTCTTGCATTCTTCTTCTTCTTCTTCTTCTTCTTCTTCTTCTATCGAGCAGCATCATCCATCAAAGTAATGTCATTTATCTTTTACAGCAATACAAGCTTATCAGGTACTTACTATTTATCACTCCACTGAAGAAACATTCGTAATAATGACGCGCGCACACACACACACACACACACACACACGGACCGGATCCACTAGAATGTCCCCTCACAAGAAACGTTGCAGGTTGGGAAGTATTCACAGACCTAGTAATAATAAATAAATAAACGTGTTATTAGTATTCACAGACCTAGGAATAATAAATAATAATAATAATAGTGGTAGTAGTAGTATGGTGGTAATTCATTGGTAGCAACACCTATCTCGATAATATAGGGGGGGGAATAGTATGATACAATTAAATACTGCGCAACCAC
>ADNK01003498.1:0-17065 GCA_000320545.1 Bigelowiella natans CCMP2755 | reverse complement strand
GTTTAACGGTGTCTTACCTAATAGTGGCAAACATGCAATAGCGAAAGCAACACCGAAGCAATCCGAAATCAATTTCCACCCAAACGAATCACAGCGAAACACAAATCTTCCTCTCCCCTCCCCTCTTGATGATCGCCCTCTCATCTTGTGAAATGGCAATCCAGGTCAACAATGAGAATGATGATCAATGGTAACACTAAACCGCAACATGATAATCCAATCTTGATGATGATGACGACATTGTGCTACATCCTTATGACAATGCTGCTAAATCTGCTATATTGATTCTCAACTCCACTGCTACCTCTTGCTACTTCTACTAATTGCTACTTATGTTGATAAAATACTTCTTACTACCAGTTCCGACTAACACTAAAATTTTCCTTCTCCTCCCATCTCCTTCAACTCGGTCGCAATGGAACCATGAGACTCAATAATTCCTCTCTCACCGTGCTAATTGATGCTTTTACTAGGCATGAATCACACTGCAACTGCTGATCATCTACCCACTTCTTGCTACTAGCTACCGCTGCTACTGCTAATGCTGCTCCTAGCACACCCACCGTCATTGTCCTTAGCCTCGATGTTTGCCTTCTTGCCAACCAGATACTGCACAATCTCCAGATGACACCCAAGGGCGCCATGCATTAACGGTGTACGACCTAATAGTGGCAAATATGCCATAGCGACAGCAACACCGAAGCAATCGTAAATCAACAAACATCCAAAAGAATCAAAACGAAGTACAAATATTGCTCTCCCCTTCCCTCCCCTTCCCTCTTGGTGATCGCCCTCTCATCTTATGAAATGGTAATCCAGGCTAACGATGAGAATGATGATCAATGGAAAAACTAAGCCGCAATATAACAATCCAATATTGATGATGATGACGACATTGTGCGACGTCCCTGTGATGATAGTGCTAATGCTACTAGGTAGATTCTCAATTCCACTGTTACCTCTTGCTACTTCTACTCTATGCTACTTCTATTAATGAAATACGTCCTACTAACACTTTCTACTAATTCTCAAATCCTCCTCCTCCCATCTCGTCCTTCAACTCGGTCGATAAGAAACCATAAGACTCAATAATTCCTCTCTCACCGTGCTAATTGATGCTTTTACTAGGCATCAATCACACTGCAACTGCTGATCATCTACCATCTTCTTGCTACTAGCTACCGCTGCTACTGCTAATGCTGCTCCTACCATACCCACCGCTTTTGCTCTTTGCCTCGATATTTGCCTTCTTGCCAACCAGATACTGCACAATCTTCAGATTACCATAGAAAGCGCCAAGCATTAACGGTGTCTCACCTAATAGTGACAAACATGCCATACCGAAAGCAACATCAAAGCAATCGCAAATCAACAAACACCCAAAAGAATCAAAACGAAGTACAAATATTGCTCTCCCCTCCCCTCTCGATGATCGCCCTCTCATCTTGTGAAATTGCAATCCAGGCTAACGATGAGAATGATGATCAATGAAAAACTATGCCGTAAAATAACAATCCAATCTTGATGATGATGACGATATTGTGCGACGTCCCTGTGATAATACTGCTAGTACAGCTATGTAGATTCTCAACTCCACTGCTACCTCTTGCTACTTCTACTAATTGCTACTTATGTTGATAAAATACTTCTTACTACCAGTTCCGACTAACACTAAAATTTTTCCTTCTCCTCCCATCTCCTTCAACTCGGTCGCAATGGAACCATGAGACTCAATAATTCCTCTCTCACCGTGCTAATTGATGCTTTTACTAGGCATGAATCACACTGCAACTGCTAATCATCTACCAACTTCTTGCTACTAGCTACCGCTGCTACTGCTGTGCTGCTCCTAGCATACCCACCGTCATCGTCCTTAGCCTCGATATTTGCCTTCTTGCCAACCATATACTGGACAAGCTCCAGATGACGACTAGGGGCGCCGATGATTAACGGTGTCTCACCTAATAGTGGCAAATATGCCATAGCGACAGCGACAACGAAGCAATCGTAAATCAACAAACATCCAAAAGAATCAAAACGAAGTACAAATATTGCTCTCCCCTTCCCTCCCCTTCCCTCTGGGTGATCGCCCTCTCATCTAATGGAATGGCAATCCAGGATAACAATGAGAATGATGATCAATGGAAAAACTAGGACGTAATATAACAATCCAATATTGATGATGATGACAACATTGTGCGACGTCCCTGTGATGATAGTGTTAATGCTACTAGGTAGATTCTCAATTCCGCTGTTACCTCTGGCTACTTCTACTCTATGCTACTTCTATTAATGAAATACTTCCTACCACCACCTTCTACTAACTCTCAAATCATCTTGCTCCCATCTGCTCGTTCAACTCAGTTGCACAATACTCTCCATCGTTTATTTCTCCCCGTGCTAATCAATATTGCGACTACACAGCCTAGGCATGAATCACACTGCAATTGCTGATCATCTACCATCTTCTTGCTACTAGCTACCGCTGCTACTGCTAATTCTGCTCCTAGCATACCCACCGTATTTGTTTTTAGCCTCGATGTTTGCCTCTTCCTTCTCCATCAAACGCTTCAGAGAAGCAATATCATTTCGCTCCACAGCCCCGAAAATGTCAGACATTACTAACATACTGCACCATATATATATATATATATATATATATATATATATGTAAATTTATATAAATATGTGTAAGATAAATCATGAACATATGAAACATTAAGATCACTTTCAAATTTGGCAGCGCATATAAATAAATAACATATAAATATATGATATATACATCGTTATGTAATAATATAAGCATACTCATTATATTATTCAAATGTATAAATAAATATAAATAAATATTAGTATATATTAGTATAAAACAAATATAATATATATATATATATATATATATGAATATGTGTGTGTGTGTGTGTGTATGTGTGCGCGCGCGCCTATTCAGCCTCTCACCTGGGGCTACTCTTCTTCTCATCTTTCTTTTGATTTCGCTCTGCCTTCTCGGCATCTTGCCCGTCTTTCTTCATCTCTTTGTCAGCCTCCTTCCTACCATCCTCCGTCTCTTGGGCCTCTTTAAGTCTCTTTTGAATTTCGGCATCTTTGTGGAGAAATCCCACAACATCGTCGTGATGGTTATATATAGCAACTTCTGCCGCGGTTTTACCTGGTGGTAACGAAGCAATATTTGCCATTGCCGTGGACAACATCAATCAATCATTCACAATCCTTTCATCATCACGCTGCGGATCAAAAGAAACGATATCCATCATAGATAGTTTAAAAAATGCGAGAACAAAATCGAGGCACACTTCAATAAATTCCAATTAATTTTTGAACCAACTGCAACTATTTCCATCAAAATAAGTCAACGAAATGCAACTCTTCCTATATCCCCCCCCACTTGATGAATTCGCATAGGTCTTGTGATATGTCAACCCAGGTTAACGATGAAAATTAAAATTAACAGAACCAAATATATGCCTCATATAGCAGTCCAAACTTGACGATGATTACAAAATCAAAAGACGCTCAATCATTATTTTTCTCATCGTGCTAATCGATGCTGCAACTGCACAGCCTAGGCATGCATCACACTACAACTGCTGATCATCCACCAACTTCTTGCTACTAGCTAACCGCTGCTACTAATAATGCTGCTCTTGGCACACCCACCTTGATTATTCTTAACCTCGATGTTTGCCTTCTTGCCAACCAGATACTGCACAATCTCCAGATGACCCCATTCGCCGCCCTTGATTAGCGGTGTCTCACCTAATAGTTGCAAACATGCCATACCAAAAGCAACAACGAAGAAATCCTTAAAAAATTTCCATCCAAATAGGTCAAAGCGAAAGAAAAATCTTCCTCTCCCCTCCCTCTTGATGATCGCCCTCTCATCTTGTGGAATGGCAATCCAAGGTAACGATGAGAATGATAATCAATGAAAACACCAGCCATAACATAACGTAACGATCCAATCTTCATGGTGATAACGATGTTGTGCGACGTCCCGGTGATACTACCGCTAATACTGCTATGTAGATTCTCAATTCCATTGCTACCTCTTGCTACTTCTACTCCTTGCTACTTCTTTTAATGAAAGAATTCCTACTACCACTTTCCATCAACACTCAAATCTTCCTAATCCCATCTCCTCCAACTTGTTCGCAAAAAAACCACAAGACTCGCAATCATTTTTCCTTACTGTGCTAATCGATGCTATAACTACACAGCCTAGGCATGAATCGCACTGCAACTGCTGATCATCTACCAATTTCTTGCTACTAGCTACCGCTGCTACTCCTAATTCTGCTCCTAGCATACCCACCGTGTTTGTTTTTAGCCTCGATGTTTGCCTTCTTACCAACCAGGTACTGAACAATCTTCAGATGGCCCCTAAGGGCGCCGATGATTAACGGTGTATGACCTAATGGTGGCAAACATGCCATGCCGAAAGCAACATCAAAGCAATCGCAAATCAACAAACACCGAAATAAATCACAGCGAAACACAAATCTTCCTCTCCCCTCCCCTCTTGATGATCGCCCTCTCATCTTGTGAAATGGCAATCCAGGCTAACGATGAGAATGATGATCAATGAAAAACTATGCCGTAAAATAACAATCCAATCTTGATGATGAAAACGACATTGTGCGACGTCCCTGTGATGATAGTGCTGATGCTACTAGGTAGATTCTCAATTCCACTGCTACCTCGTGCTACTTCTACACATTACTACTTCTTTCAATAAAATGCTTCCTACAACCACTTTCTACTAATTCTCAAATCCTCCTCCTCCCATCTCCTCCTTCAACTCAGTTGCACAAGACTCTCCATAGTTTTTTTCTCCCCTTGCTAATCAAGACTGCGACCACATAGCCTCAGCATGAATCACACTGTAACTTCTGATCTCCTACCAACTTCTTGCTACTAGCTACCGCTGCTACTGTGCTAATGCTGCTGCTAGCACCCCCACCGGATTTGTTTTTAGCCTCGATGTTTGCCTTCTTGTCAACCAGATACTGGACAATCTCCAAATTACCCTCTCTAGCGCCAAGGATTAACGGTGTGTAACCTAACAGTGACAAATATGCCATACCGAAAGCAACACCGAAGCAATCCTAAATCGATTTCCAATCAAAATGAATCACAACGAAACATAAATCTTCCTCTCTCCTCTCCTCTTGATGATCGCCCTCTCATCTTGTGGACTGGCAATCCAGGCTAACGATGAGAACAATGATCAATGAAAAACTAAGCCGCAATGTAACAATCCAATCTTGATGATGATGACGATGTTGTGCGACGTCCCTGTGATGACACTGCTAGTGCTGCCATGTAGATTCTCAATTCAACTGCTACTTCTTGCTACTTCTACTCCTTGCTACTTCTTTCAATGAAATGTTTCCTACTAACACTTCCTATTAGTGCATAATTCCTACTCCTCCCATCTCCTTCAAGTAGGTCGTAACAAAATCACAAAGCTGTCCATCATTCTTTTCTCCCCGTGTTGATCAACACTGCAACCACAGAGCCTAGGCATGAATCACACTGCAACTGCTGATCATCTACCAACTTCTTACCCCTAGCTACCGCTGTAACTGCTAATTCTGCTCCTAGCATACCCACCGCGTCTGTTCTTAGCCTCGATGTTTGCCTCTTCCCCCTCCATCAAACGCTTCAGAGAAGCAAGATCGTTTCGCTGCACAGCCCCAAAGATGTCCGACATTGTCACTCTGCTGGTTCTTTCTGCGGTGTTCCAAAGTACGCCTGTGTGGAGATGCTGGAAACTGTGGCGAGGACAACGCTGATGTTGATGATGATGATCGTGAGGAGGAGGACGAGTAGGTGGTTGAGAAGACCGTATTTGGTTCAGCCAAACGCGAGCGAACAAGGGTCCAATTTTCAATGCAGCGACATGAAATGAGTTTTGCTTTTAAAGATAAATCGCATGCATTTTCCGATTCAACGTTTGTTGCGACAGCCACCACATCGTCTCCATTTGGCGGCAAATCCTGCCTAAAGATCATGTCGCACAGCATTGTCACCGCACACTGCGGCAATCAGGCATCGGTTTGTTCAGTTGCGACAAGGAATAATGCATGTCGCAACCTTAAATTTGCATTGGTTTTCACAGAGGGGAATGGAATGGCTCAATCAACTGGATTTACCGATTTTTAATGCCTCATGACCCATCGTCGCCAACCCCCACACCAAGACACAACAGAAGCTCTTCGCCTGCCCCAGGAGAAGTTGGCCAGAGCGTGCTCTGACTTTCTTGGAAAAGGACATGTGATTTTAAATGGTTGTGGACATCTTGAAAAAGAGGGGTTTGAGGGGAATCCTCTCTCTTGCTAGCTAAAGTGTGTGCAATTATTCAACACAATTACTGTTCCGTGATGCGATGAAAACTCGATGCGAAAATTGCCTTCAGTTTACGGTCTGAGATGCAGCGGGAGGCGCGTATTCGTCGGAAATTTGTGCGTGGCAAAACATGGAAAGGTAAACACGTAGTCTTTGCATTGTCAGAAATTTGAGTCCAAGCATTTACTCACAACCCCTCGATTCATGCTGCTGTACTATGACTATCGATGCGAATTCTTAGAAGGGTTAGCGGGATTCGAAATTCGTATACTGCAGTGACGCCAGCTTCAAATATCTAGAGGCAATTCCGGTATGTGATCTGCTGAAATGAAAAGATATATATATATATATGTACATATATATATTTGAAAGTCAAGTGAATGTGCGTGAAATTATAGCTAGATATTTATGTATGCTAGTTTGGATTAGATCATTAATGTGATTATTTCAAGTTGAATCCGAAACACCACGATACGAATTCAAACATTTGCCTTCCGACAAAAAAACTCAACTTGATACATATGCAGAACAAGCGACGGATATCGTTTTTATGGCGACAGATAAGAAGCTCGCCACTGCCAAACGGGAACTGCTCAATGTACTCGCAGCATGATGCAACATCAAAGTGGTGTGTATGTGTTTGTGCCACTTTACAACATCTACGACACTTTGCTCTTTTTCATCTTGAACAATCGAGTGAGTAATGCCAACGAAAGCGGCAGAAAAGCTTTGTTTCGCGACAGTCTAAAAATAATCAATGCACTTATTGAAACTAGCTTGACGAATTGTCCTTTCTATTTCTCTCAATTGTGGTTAATCGCACATTTGCGCGTGAAAGCTGCTCATAGATCCTCGAGTCTCTTGAACGGCCCCTGTTGGTGATCATGATCACCTCATAAACTCGTCTAAAGATTCCGGTATTTTGACATAATTGTGATGATAATCGCTGGAGCAGCCATCACAAATGTTACAAACGTGTGTGTCCCTGCAATAGTACGCGAAGACTGACAAGCTCCGGTGTCTGTGACAACAACGATGAGCGTTTTTGGTTGGATTGTTTGGTTTGTCCTCCACTGTGAATTCATTGCAAATGCAACTGCACTACCAACGCCTCTGTCCTCATGGCATGCCTCCACGTTTACATGTTAGGTTAGATGAGTTGTCTCCGAGGCGGTCTCGCGTCGTCACCATCATCAGAGCAAGGCACAGTGTGGCACACATGATGGTGGAGGGCTCTTCCAATTCAACTGCAGCACACATGGTGGATGGAGACATCGGCGACTCAGCTGCAACACACATGATGGATGGATGCCATTAATAACTTGGCTGCAAGGCTGCAATGCGAGATAAAAAGCGCACGACTAGACAACGCTTACTAGCTTGTATTGAAATGGATTTAGCCAATGAATTTGTTGGGGATGTCAAAATCTGTTATACGCCACTATACCACACATTGTCAATGTCTCTGCATGTTGCAGGTCTTGCACATGCACGCGTGAAAAGACCTGGATGCAGCTGCTCTGGTGCTCTAGCTAGCTAGTGCTTGTCAAACAGCACTGACCGCACTGGCGTAATCAAAACGAAGGATCATGCATCCGCATACATCGTCTATTTTGTGCTAGTGTGCGTCACGTTGCACTCAGCATGGCACATGCGCATTGCACAGCACTAGTGCAGTGAGACACACTGTTCTAGCAGCCATCATGCAAACATGATCATGCTTGACGAACAACATGATGATTCAGAACAGGCAACGTGAGCGAGTTTTCCTAGAGCCTACACAACTGCTAACTCAAGCACCCCGAAAAGCGTTGATGCTGTCGACGTAGACGTCCGGGATGATCTGAATTGTCATTGGCGCACACACAGCAAACAATTAACTCAACACCCGAATGCTTCGCACGCTCGTATGTGCTAGTGTGTCAAACAACAGAACAACGTGCTTTGATAAAAACACGCAGCTATCGTTCCGTTTGCAACAAATTGCCTGATTGTCAGGTCCCAGCAGCTTAGACTCGCTCGTAACACCGGTGAGAGTTAAACTGATATATTTGTGGCGGATATATGTTTGAGTATGGGTTCTCTTTTTCCAGGCACAAACGTGCGCGCGCGCGCACACACACACACACAACGCCCCACCAAAACAAAGAAGAAACATTTGCATTCGATGCAACGACGCGGGTGAGATACCAGGACTTCAAGCCGTTTTCATTGCCGAAAACAATGTCCGTATCAAGCCGATCTCCTACCTGCGACATCACCCAGACGATGCAGAGACGAAATCGTTAGATGACGGGGGAAAGAGAGAGTGGGCGGACAAGAGGGGGGTGGGGGAGGGCACATCCCAAGACGCCTTGAGGGCTAGTTAAATTCAAGACCTCTTACCGGACAAATCATTTGATTCAGCTTCTCTCTCACACACACACCCACCCACTCTCACTCGCTGAGTCACCACGGTGCAAAACGAAATTCGGCCAGTTTCAACCCAACTCAGCATTGACTCGTCTTTCCGCGCTAATCGGAGCACGTACCATCAGAATCCTCTCCTTCTTCAGCCCAAACTTGCCAACCTACATGCACGAACATCGCATCAGAAACTTGCGCCCTTCCACCGCCAGAGGCGCGCTACGAGCCCTGGCTTCGTCCGGCGAGGGGGGGGGGGGGGAGCATCTACGATATATCGAGTCCTTAACGAATTCTAACCCCCAAAGATATACAAATCAGTTTCGGATTCCCATTTCTTTCCCGCTCGCTCGCTTCATCACAAAACGGTTTCGAGGGCAGTCTTCGACCCCGACAAACCCTTCATCTGTATGCCCTCTCGGCTTGCCATACCAAGTAGTCAATGAGAAGCGGGGAGGGCTTGCCAACGACGATAGGCTCTTTCCCTGATGGGTAGTACACCGTTGAAACCGAGGAAACGGTGAGAAGGCATTGATGAGGACACGCGCAGGAAGCTAGCATACAAACCAACAGCGGTCTTTAAAGTCTTGATGCATTACGCGTGCGACAGGATGTGTTTCGCAGCGGATTCGATGAAACGGCGCATGCAAATGGCTGTTGGCGCTGCTCCGTCTTGCGGCGTTAAGAATGCACTCAAGCAACACGAAGGCACGGACCTGTACACCCCTTCAACGCTCCGACCATTGCGCCATTACCAGCCCATTCCTTTTGCATCAATGCGCTCACTTCACATCGGCAAACTTGCAAGTAGAGGAGCGAGAGAGAGGGAGGGAGGGAGAGAGAGAGAGAGAAAGGGGGGGGTTGGGTGGGGGGGGGAATACGATAGTATCTCACATATATATATATATATATATATATATATATAGTATAATGATATAGTTTATGAAGCATTTAGTAGCCATTTTCTATAACCTGTGCATCAGTGAGGTGTGTTAAGGCATCAAGGTTGGTGGCGATGAATAGGCAGCTAATTGATTGGGGGCATAAACAAATAAATAAATAAATATCAGATAGTATATATGTGTATAGTATATATATATATATATATATATATATATATATATATATCAAATAAACAAAATTGAAGATTTCCTAGTATCTCTTCATCACCATCATCGTCATCATCATCACCAGCATCGTCGTCATCATCATGGTACCCTGGGTTTTCATTGATGCACAACTGCGCATACTGGATCTTGTAGTAATTGATTCCTGATGATGTTGACCCAACCCTTGAGACATACCAACGCGGCGCATGATACGAACGCTCTCGCCCCGCTACAAGACGGCCGCGAGAACGGAGCAATGATATATGTGAAAAGGAGCAAGCATGCACCCAAAACCCCTTGTCCTGCTGCGGCTAAGAACTGAAGAAGAGCTGCTTCTACAATGGCATATCCCGATACAAATCCCTTGATTCACTCTGCTCAAAAGACTTTTCGCTATATATATATATATATATATATATATACTACTCATATAACCATAGTCAAAGCCACAGATAACGGCCCCGACCTTCGCAAAACACACAAGAAAAGCAGGTGGTACATCAACATAAATACCTTCAAGCATTCAAAGTGCTTTCAAATACAAAAGGCGCATCTTGTCCTTTCTTCCCCCCACCCCCCCCATCCCCCCTTCTCTAGACGTTCATTCATTGCGATTCGACTACGTTTCCGTCGTGTGGCAGTGCGAAACCGCTTTTCAGCTCAATCTGCTTATCCTATGGATTACCAATGTATACGATATGTTCATCATCTCAAAGTGGTATAAAAACAAATAGATTTTGGTTGACATATTATATATTATAGGCTCATTCACATTCTGTTTTATTTTATGCCGGCAAGGGAAGAAGAAACGTCGGCATTGGCGCCGTGCCCTCGGGTCTCGCTTGTACGATGAGGTGTGTGTGCAGTCGCGTTGTCTTTGGCTCCTACCATATCAGCAGGTCCGCCTGACCAAGGAATATCGAGCAAATCGAGCTCTTCCTACAAAACAAACCATCTAGTTTAAACAGAGGCCATACCCCGCACGCGCGCGCGCGCGCCTAAAACTCGTAGTGCAATCGTCACAGTTTCCATTCGTATCACCCCAATGCCGACATCTCCAACGACGTACACGGACTTCCCAGACTCTTTGAAGTTGACCTGCGACAGTTCCCCAACAAAGCAACAACCCAGGAGCGCATCGGCGATGAGAGCTATATATGCGTGAGTATGGGCGACTCTACTCCAGGCCCTTTGGAGGGGGGCGAATGCTATACCAATACTATACATATATTATACATTTATAACCATAAATACTTCAATTTACGACGAATCAGCAAAGTCAGGGGGAGGGGGTACTTGATCGAGGTAGGCGGCAGCAGCAAAGGACGACGATAGTACCTGAAAGTGTGTGTACGTGTGTGTGTGTGTGTGTGGGTGCGCGCGCGCGCGCGCGCGTGTATATATATATATATATATATATATATATATATATATCAGCTTTGAAGCAGATTTGCGTGCGTTGCACAGGATAAACGATGCGAATATTCTTAACGCTATAGTCAAAGCCACAGATAACGGCCCCGACCTTCGCAAAACACACAAGAAAAGCAGGTGGTACATCAACATAAATACCTTCAAGCATTCAAAGTGCTTTCAAATACAAAAGGCGCATCTTGTCCTTTCTTCCCCCCACCCCCCCCATCCCCCCTTCTCTAGACGTTCATTCATTGCGATTCGACTACGTTTCCGTCGTGTGGCAGTGCGAAACCGCTTTTCAGCTCAATCTGCTTATCCTATGGATTACCAATGTATACGATATGTTCATCATCTCAAAGTGGTATAAAAACAAATAGATTTTGGTTGACATATTATATATTATAGGCTCATTCACATTCTGTTTTATTTTATGCCGGCAAGGGAAGAAGAAACGTCGGCATTGGCGCCGTGCCCTCGGGTCTCGCTTGTACGATGAGGTGTGTGTGCAGTCGCGTTGTCTTTGGCTCCTACCATATCAGCAGGTCCGCCTGACCAAGGAATATCGAGCAAATCGAGCTCTTCCTACAAAACAAACCATCTAGTTTAAACAGAGGCCATACCCCGCACGCGCGCGCGCGCGCCTAAAACTCGTAGTGCAATCGTCACAGTTTCCATTCGTATCACCCCAATGCCGACATCTCCAACGACGTACACGGACTTCCCAGACTCTTTGAAGTTGACCTGCGACAGTTCCCCAACAAAGCAACAACCCAGGAGCGCATCGGCGATGAGAGCTATATATGCGTGAGTATGGGCGACTCTACTCCAGGCCCTTTGGAGGGGGGCGAATGCTATACCAATACTATACATATATTATACATTTATAACCATAAATACTTCAATTTACGACGAATCAGCAAAGTCAGGGGGAGGGGGTACTTGATCGAGGTAGGCGGCAGCAGCAAAGGACGACGATAGTACCTGAAAGTGTGTGTACGTGTGTGTGTGTGTGTGTGGGTGCGCGCGCGCGCGCGCGCGTGTATATATATATATATATATATATATATATATATATATCAGCTTTGAAGCAGATTTGCGTGCGTTGCACAGGATAAACGATGCGAATATTCTTAACGCTATTCCCTTCTTATATATCGTCGTTTTTATCAAGTTGTCTCCTCCCCAGAAGAGGAGAATGCGGATACTAGCTCAAATTCGGCGCCTCGATTACGCTGAGAGAAGGTCACTACTTCTTCTGGTGATATTTGGAGGCCTGATTTATCATCACGGTGTTGTTTGTCAGGTTTGGAGTATGTGTTTCGATGAGGGCGAGAGGGGAATGCAGCATCGGTAAGGGAAGGGATGAGAGAGCGAGCGAGAGAGAGAGAGAGAGAGAGAGAGAGAGAGAGAGAGAGAGATTGAGAGAGATTGAGAGAGAGATTGAGAGAGAGAATGAGAAGTGTTAAAGCTTATCATCATATCATTCTCCAAGTACTTACCAAGATCATCAAACTTTTTCTTGTATCCGGCCTTGTTACGAGCGAGAGCCAAATCCAAATCACGGAAAACACAACACGACGCAGAATTCAGTAGAGCGCATGCATACTCACACACATCCAATCCCGTCTAGAAAGGCAATCAGAATCGCGTCTCTCGAAAGTAAAAAGCAACTGAGCATACCGCCATGTGTCTGCATCATCATCGTCATCATTATCATCATTATCATCATCATTATACCGCCATGTGTCTGCATCATCATCGTCATCATTATCATCAATATCATCATCATTATAATCATCGTCATCATCATCATCATCATCACTATCATTATCATCATCATCATCATCATCATCATCATTAGCGTCGTCATCATCAGCATCATCGTCATCGCCGTGATCATTATAATAATATTCATCATCATCATCATCATCATCAAAGATGTAGCCTGCAGTCTCGTGCTACTCGCTGCTGCTGCTACCCGTGATTTCCTGGCGTTGTTAGTGACGAAATATACCTACATTTGGGGGAGGGGGGGCGTTATATATATTTTGCCAGTCGTATTAAGGGTATAATATACACACAAATATATATATATAAATATATATATTACTGCTTAAACTACTTTTTTTCCTTGTTCTCTTAAATAGTCCAGAGTCTCTGGAATCCCCTCTGAAGGTATAGAGGAAGGTACAAGGGGGGGGGGGGGGGGGGGAATCCGCCGATCGATAAGCATAGCAGGATATCACCTATCTAGCATTCCCTGCATCTTCATCTGACAGAATTCTCGAGTATATTGTCCTCGTTTTTTTTTTTAAGTTCTCTCCCCAGGGAGGAGCGAGGGTTGTGAGCGAATCGCACCAATGAGCGTGTCGCCTTTCCAGATGACCCCGTCGCAATCGAAGATGATGGTGTCAATCTGATGGCATACGGTGCACATATACACAGACGCCGAGGCGTTTAACAACGCGGCAATAAGAAGGGGGGAAAAGTCCTTGGCGGTCGGCGCATACACATCTAGCAATCTGTATTGAATTCGTGACTACTCGGATGATTTCAGCTCGCTTCATCGTCGCGCAACGCAGTCAAGGCGGGGCGACACATACAAAAACATCCATCGATGTGAGAGGTCTATCCACCCACCCCATCCAACAGCTCGTTTGCCTTTGCTTGAGAATCAACCTGATGATGCAAGAGACACACACCATAGAGAGCTCAACGCAGCGCCTGTGACGTGCACTTCACCGATCGCCGTGTGTATTAGCATTGTTATTGCTCTTATTAGTAGTCGTGGTAGTGCCTTCTGAGCGCTAGCAGCGACTGCTGATTTCACTCCAAACAAAGTACCGCCGGTCTGTTATGTAAGGCACATATGCACGCGTGCATGCACAGTAAATCAACAACCGAAACACACATTACACACACACACACATAGAGATATAATATATATATATATATATATATATTATAATAGATGCAATAATGAAGGGGGAAGAACCACCCTCCAGCTACTAATCCGTGCTGGGAGAAGCGAAGTGGCTGATTTTCCGCAAAAATAAATCCTCTTCTACGAATAGCGCGATGTAGGATTTGATTGATTCTATTCGATGTAATATCAATTACAGAAACAGCATACACCAAACACCCTCCCATAGCAGCAATAGTAACAGCAGAAGTATTGCTACTGCTGCCAGGGGTCGGTCTCCCCTGCAATGGTTGACCGTGAGAAAATGGAGATAAGGCTTCTCGGGCCATCAGGACAGGGGTATATCACAAGTGCATATTGATATAATATATATATATATATATATATATATTGATAATATAGGTCTATATGTGTGTGTGTTCCAGCGGCCTGAGCGACTTCCACCGCCACTACCGCTGCTTTACTGCGTGTATATGTGTAACACAGCGCTCCTTGGTTTTAAAAAAGGCGACGACGACGATGACGACGCTGGCTATACTACTGTGATTGCGAGTGCTACTGCTACTACCAAAGCGTTCATTTTGGAATGCCTTGAGACCGAGAGGCCTGCGTTTTGATGGGATCGCAACGGCGATACGGAAACCATCCGAGGAACGTTTCTAGGCCTTACCACCCCTTTTGCACAAGGCATAGTCAGCATCGGCGAAGATGTTTACAACAGAAAGGTTTCGAGTTTGGTAAAATAGAACACCTCTCCCCAACACCGCGGTTGTCCTTCTCATGGAACTGAACATTGTAACGGCGAAGAGGACGCTCACAATCACAGCCGCCGTAGATAGAGCAGTTCTTGCCGAGCGTGCCAGCATAGTCCTAAATTGGAATAGGGAAATATGGTGAAAAAGCAACTGGTCCTGACGACGTGGACACAACGCACAAACGGGAGGGAGGGGGCGGGCAAAAACCGAATGCTCGAGATACGGAAGAAGAGATACGATGGAATGAAAACCGGTAGATTGCTCTCGATTTAGACATAATTGAAATTTATCCACAGAATATATGTCTCAAAAATCACGACGTAGAGGCGAGGGGGGGGGGGGGCACCAATCGCTTCGAAAAATAGTCTTTCGAACGAGTTTTAGGAATTTTATTTCAGATATTCTCCGGGATAAAAATCATTTTTCTAACAAAAGGGAAATCGATTGGAAATATCCTCGATATATAGTTTCCTAGATACGCGCAGGGGGATACCGATGGGACAACAATAGTAACAACAACAACAACGACGGCAGCAAACAAGTAAGAGAAGAGTTCTTTGGTAGATAGGAAGATAGATTGAATCTATTTTATAACAACGACATCATCCTCACTACTTAAACCATCACAAACCCCATGCCTCTTTTATGAAATATTTGAAACTAACCGGCCTTAATTTTAATGATACGACATCGATTGGTGGGAATTTTAGGTTAAAATCCCCGGTAGGGTACTGTTGAAAGAGCAGCTGTCCCCCCCCAAAGACGCTACCATGCTCTTCCTCCTCCTCGTCACAACTGCTCTAGCGAGCCCGACGTCTACAATCAAGTCAGTGGCGTCGAATTCTCTTAATGGCTTGCGCGGTGCGGAGTTTCAGGGCATTCGGTCGCTCTCCAGAGGTTGTGTTTACCTGCCTGCCTGCGAAGCCTGCGAAGTTAGGATTGACTATTTTGTCCCCACAGGTGCTCTGCAGCAGTTGGCTCGCAGCAGGAGGGCTAACCGCCAGAGTTCTCGTCGATTGGGAGAGGTATGTATCAACTTTACAAAGCGAGTAGGTAGGCACGGCTTCTTGCAAACACGAATGTGTGCATAAAGTCGCCCTTCCTCCTCCCTCTCCTCTTTCAGCGCCGGCGTGTCTCAGCATCAGCAGAGAACTTTCCCGCCTTGAAGAACGACCTGCTCATTCGAGCGGCAAGAGGAGAGCAGACGGAAAAGGTCCCAATATGGATGCATCGCCAGGTAAGGTCTACCAAGGCCAAACCACATCGTTTGCGCTCACACACACACACACACACACACACACACACATACACAAACGCCGCTGGGGCTCTGAGAATATCAGCGAAAAGGCAATGTCTGAAGTTAGATTGTGTGTATGTGTGTGTGTGTGTGTGTGTGTGTGTGTGTTTGTACACAACATGCTGGTAGGTATCTTCCTGAGTTTCGGAACTATTCAGATCGGTGAGAGGACGGATTGTAGAATTTCCCCTGTGCTTTGCTCCTTTCCTTTTCCTTCTGTTCTCACGGGGTTGTTTCGAAGTAGTCATGGCCCATCATTCGTCTTGGTTTAGGTTTCCATTTATGCATCGATGCTCAACACCGGATATAGCGACACGGCTGACGATTCAGGTAAATCGCATTTGTGTGCGTGTATGCGTGTACGCATGTGTGCGTGTATGCGTGTGTGTACAGTTGTTGTTGGCATAGAGATAACATCGATTTCTTGCACTGCTTCTCCCCCCCACCGTTTCTCCCCCTCCCCCCCCCCGCCTCCGCACCCTCCCTCCTATAGCCGGTGGAAAGGTACGGTCTGGATGCTGCTATTATCTTCTCGGATATCCTCGTCCTGCTGCCTCCTCTAGGCATCGAATGGGGAATGGTGAAGGGAAAAGGCCCCGTCGTGTCGGAGCCTATCAACACTCCAGAGGTTGCAAGAGCATAGCAGAGTATAATTTACATATATATATATATATATATATATATATGTATTTGTTTATTTATATTATTTGGGGCGATGAATTTTTTTCCCAAACGAGAGGAAGGGAGAGGAAGAGGAATCCCGGACGAGCTGGGCTTGCAAACAGGGGGGGGG
>ADNK01003499.1:0-10413 GCA_000320545.1 Bigelowiella natans CCMP2755 | reverse complement strand
ACACAGAAACACACAAACACAACACACACACAGACACACACACACACATCGATTGACTCATTCACAAACAGGAGGAATGCGAGAACGATGATATTGAGGAGGAGGATGATGAGGACGGGGAGGAGGGAGAGGACAGTTCCGACGGCAAAAAAGACAGGGAGGAGAAGAAACAAGAGGGTAGAATCATACTTTGAAATAGTTGTAAGTATTGTGATCCCCCCCCCCCCTTGCATGTAGCCTCCCTGCATCATTGGAATTTTCTTCCTTGCTAGATTTCCAAGTCTCTCTATATAGGAAAAGGGAGTGTTTCCATTCAGTACCTACAACTACTACTACTACTACTACTACTACTACAGACCACTAAACAGCGTGTAATCATATATATATATATATATATATATATATATATATATATATTTATGGTGCTGTAAATTACTCACCTACACGAGGAAGAGGAAAGAGGGAAGAAGATAATGCAAATTCTCCACCGATATTGATTAATTCTGTCTTCCTTCTGTTATACGTCGTCCTACTTCCTGGTTGTTATTGGTATTATTATTGTAAGCAATGCGCTGTCCGAGAGCCTCAGTACAATGATTGACTTCTTGGCGTTTGTGTCTGCATCCCGAGATCTATTTCCCACCCCGACGGAGAATAAGCAAGAAAGGAAGAGGAGGAGGAGGAGGAGGAGAGAAAAACAAAATTCTGCCAAAGAAGAAAACGATGCCGCTCATGGGAAATTTTCCTCTTCTTTTTTTGCTTCTTCTTCTTCTTCTTCTTCTTCTTCTTCTTCTTCCCTGCAAGGAGTGGAACGTGTTGTCGCCTATTTTGACGATGATGACGACGACGAAAACAACTTACAGAAGGCCGCAGCAAAGCACATACATGAACTCTTCTCTGCTTCTTTCAATCCTCCTCCCTTACCTCCTCATTGCAAAGTAAGGGAAAAAGCCTCTAGACCTATTTTCCTTTCTCTTCTTCTTCTTCTTCTTCTTCTTCTTCCTCTTCTTTCTTTGCTCTCACCACATTTATTAATTTACGACGACGACAAAACATTATTGCAATAGCTGGTCGAGGTATTATTATGTGTTTCGTTGCGTGCTTGATGAACTACGTTACTCATGAATACAATTCTTATTGTGCAGGAAAGTGATCGAGATCACCATGATCATCATCATCTGGTAAACGATGCATTGTCACAAAGTCTAAGAAAGGCCCTTAGAGCTCTTCCTCGAGTTTTGAGATCGTCGCTTTCACCTGGTGATTGTTGTGTTGTTAGTGAAATATTATTTGTGTCGAATTTAGTATCTTCTGCTACTATTGTTGTTAAAGATATTTTCTTCTTCTCTCCTCCTTCCCCCCACTTCTCACTGGCATCATCATGATAGTGATCAATCTACTAGCATCCACTTCTCACTTGCATCATCATGATAATCATCAATCTATCACCATCAACATCAGCACCATTCTCCTTATTTTCCCTTCTTTAACATCAACGTGGTCCTCTTTCTCTCTCTCTCTCTCTCTCTCTCTCTCTCTGCAACGGTTAGGAGCGCGGCTACAGGCAATACGTACCGTACAAGGATACGTGAATTTATTCCAGAAATACCTCAAACCACAGCTAGGAATAGCAATAAATGCCGGTTTTAATACATATATCCCAGGGATTGTGCGTTCGATCGAGGTAGATAGTATCGTCAGTAGTAATAGTAGTAGTAGTAGTAGTAGTAGTAGTAGTCTTTTTCATGTAGCATTAGTAATAGTAGTAGTAGTAGTTGTTGCTGTTGTACTACTGCATGTTGTACTACTACAATAATAATAATAACACTTGTTGGTAGTATATCGCATATCGTATTGTATGGAGATCCACAATAACCACCTAACAATAAACATATAAATTAAAGAAGAATAAGAATAAGTAGGCAGAGATACACTTCCTCTTTCCCCTCCAACGAGATTTCAACTTTACCACCATTGTACTAATTTTCGTCTCCTCGTGAGGTAACCTTCTCATTGATGATTATATAAAATCTCAGATCGATATTGAAGATGCATTTGTTGTCGAAAGACGACGAAGACAACGACACCCTCGTATGAATGAAAATCAATGTGAATGGATGAATGAACAACCACACTGTATACTTTTCTTTACCTTCTTCCTTCTTTTCGTTTTTCAAGCCTTATGATGATGATGATGATGATGATGATGATGATGAAAATGATGTTGATGATGGAGTTTTACATTTTTTTGTTGTAAATGGAAATGATACAGAAGACGATCGATTCTATGACAACTCTGAGACTGATTTGTATGACTTCCAACTCAGGTGTGTGTGTGTGTGTGTATGTGTGTCATGCGTTTGCGCAATAATAAGCAAACATGTTAATGACCATATCAACGTTAAACACGCACACACACACACACACACACACACACATAGACATATATATATATATATATATATATATATATATATTTATACATATATGTGTGTGTGTATAATATTTTTCATTCTTTTTCTTAAATGCATATACATATATATGTACATCAAATATATATGTATATATTCATATATATATACTTAGATTTATACATGCATAAAAGAGCGGGGGCGAGGAGGAAGTTTTATCGTGCTTTTGTTATTTGTCGCTTATTCTTGTTACTACTAGTGTTACTAATTAAATGTTATTACAACTTTCCTAAGCTTCCGTCATGCACGTGGCGATGCAGCAAGACAGTCCATTATTCATCTTCTGAGATCAATAGGAGCAGCATGCGGATTGAACTACTTGAGGAGGCTCATTGAGGCCATTCTAGAGCGCTACTTGCCTATTATTCCTGATAGCGACAGTAGTAGTTACTATTCATCATCGTTAGTGACTTCTACTACTGTTTCTACTCCTGCTCTCCAAAGCGGTAAGCTTCTTCGTAGTTATTTACCCGTTCACTTGGAGGCTGTTTTATTAACAAGTCAGCTGCTACTCGGAGCGGCCACTGATGTAAATAAAATGATCACAACGCCCCCCGTGGAGATGCGAAAAAAGGAGAAAGGAGAGGAGAAGGTAGATGAAAAGAAGGGAGAAGCAGGAATCAGTTTATTCAAATGCAGCAGCAGCAGAAACAGTAGCTACTGCAAATCCAGCAGCGATGTATCTTCTTCTTCTTCTTCTTCAAGTCAACAGCAGCAAATTGAGATCATCATGGATATCGTGCTATCACGGTGGTTAGTGCTATTGTCAAGAACGCTTGCTATTACAAGAAATGACAATAGTCAAACCAGTAATAACAAAGAAAAGGAAAGGCTTACTTTTATCGAAATCAGGAGATTGGAGATATTTGGAGCTATGTTAAGCAAAGGTAGTCAGTAGGTAGAAATGTAATACCACTTGTTGAGTACAAGAATATGAGTGTATTATGTATGTAGTATAAATATATCAGCATCGTCCCCACCATTTTTTTAATTATCAATTTTTGACACATTGCTTGATTTTCTGGTTCGAGGAGGAAAGTGTGAGTGAGGAAACAAAATGAAAAAGAGTGAAGGGGAGGGGTTTAAGCAACAGCGGAGTCATCAACTATTCCACACTACGCCTGCTTCTTGATTATAATAATAATGATTTAATGTACCAGGAATCCGAGAATGTGCTCTGAGCGTCGGTAGTAGAAGTTTCAAATTACGTCTGATGGAAACGCTATTCCCTCTGTTGGAAGGTGCTGGCTCTTCAGCCCTCCTAATTAGCCAAGCGGCGCGAGCCTCTCTCGCATCGATATCCGACACTTGTGGATATGGAATAAAAGAAATAGCAATATGTAAAGACCAGAACAGCGTGGAAAAAACAGAAAGGGAAGAAAAAGAAGAAGAAGAAGCAGAGGGATGTGATGATCATATTCATCATCTCCACCATTCCTCCTCCTACAACTACTACCACGTCACGGATATGCTCCTGAAAAATAGCGACTACATCATTGAGAGTGTACTTCTGAATATTTAGCTAATTAGTGATGGAAATCCATAACTACTATTTTCTATTGCCACGACTGCTGCTCTCTTCTTGCTACTCCTACTACTACTATACTACTACTACAACAACGACCACAACAATTGCCTGCCATCCTTCTATCTTCATCAGCATCATCGATCATTTGCGATTTTAACTTACTTGCATAACTTATCCCATTCTTCCTTAGGTATCAGCTCGTTTACGTGAATCTCCTGGATCCCCAGCAGCAATAGCAGCAATTCATGGCCTTCTTCTCGCAGCATCCACCTCTTTCTCTTCATCTCCTTCTTCTTCATCATTGACCACACAAAGACGGCGGTTTCTTCTGTATCAGCAGCAGCAGCAAGAGCAACTTATCGTCGTACTCCTTACTGATACTCTCCGCAGTGTAACCAGTGGTCTCACAGTCATGGCAGATGCAGCATTGTGGCAAGACCACAGTAGCAACTTAAATCACGATTCAATAAGTGGGGCAAGGAAGAGTGATGATAATACAGTAGTTGGTTATCTGAAAGTGCTTGAAGGAGTCGCAAAGGCTGTAGCAAATTCTAGAAGGATTAGAGGGGGGAAAGAAGGCAAAGGGAGAGCATATAATGGAAATGATTCCAAGAATGACGGCAAAGAAACCAACTACGAAAATGATACTACCGGTAATAAGTAGTTCTATGATATATCAAATTGTGTTTATAGGCTCTCCTTACCTTCTCCTCCTTCTTCCCCTCCTTGATAGATACCAGCAAAGTTACAAGAATCCTATGCAACGAAATGGTGTTAAACAGGCTAGCGCAGTACGCTGAGGCAGAGAGAGATTTAAAGCATCTAGAAGAAGATGATTTTAGATTGTCAGATGAAGATGAGGATAAGAAAGAGAATCAAATTGAGGATCTTGATAATGAAGACTTAAAAGCAAATAATAAGCACTCATGGGCATCTCCTGGGTTATCCATGGATGAACGACGTCATCTATTCCACATGGAAAGAGTTGAGGAAAAACGACACCAGAAGCAACAAATCAAAGAAAGTAGGCGAATTGATTTTTATATTGAAATGAGGCCACATATATCATGCTGTTGAAAATCATCTCATAATTAGAAGTAGCAGTCGTAGTAGAGTAATAGAACACCAGCAGTAATAGCCGAAAATAAGTGGAAAAAAAGATATTTCATGAATGATCAAGAAACAAGAGAAATGGTACAGGGGGAAACATTGTATTGTTGGGAAATGTCGTGGAGATAAGATAATATGAATTTGTAACCAGTACATCATCCTTTTCGTAGGTAAAGAGGAATTGCAGAGAGAAGAGGAGGAGGAGACTAAAGAGCCTTCTCCCACAACTAATATAATATTACAAATTTTGAAAGTCTCCAGATCGTTCCTTGCCAACACAGATAACAAACAAATGGTCTTACCACCGTTATATATATATATATATATATATATATATATATGTGTGTGTGTGTGTGTGTGTGTGTGTGTATTAAAACAGACACATGCGTGCCTCTAATTGAAAGGAAAGGAAAGGAATTATATAGGGGAGGGAAAAGAACAAGAAAGAGGAGGAAGCATTAATATATATAGTGAATTTATCAGCGCGTTTTTAATTAGATGTAGTGAATGTCTGATTTGTTTTCATAATTACTAGATACAATTGGCATTTTCAATATTAAACAATGGCCTTATGGCGCTGAAGAACGAGGAAAGGCATCTCCTTCCAATTGTATACTTTAACATAACAATTATTATTTCATTCGACTCACAACGTAGCAAATGCAACGTGAAAAATATTAATGTTTCTCTTAAAAAAATGATTCAATTCTATTAGATGAGAGAAGGTAAAAGAAATAGTGTTTTTAACATGAGCTAATGACTTTATGGAAAAAAGAAATCCAATTTTCCATCTCTTTCAACAGGTTGCGCAAACATGGGACTCTCTCAGACCTCACTATACCTTCAATTTTAACGAGAACATATCAATCACTAAACGTCATCATCATAATCTCAACTGGTCTCATAATGATCATCGTGATCATCCAGACCATGCTCTTCTTGCCAATGTACAGGCCATAATATTGAGAAAGATTTTTTCTGTACCCGATTGAGCTATTGAATATGTATTTCAGGTGAGAATATTGGAAAGCGCACTAAAAGTTTTAGAGACTCTCGGAAAACTTTGCCCAGCTTTTCTAACACAACGATTTGCCGAGCATGTTTGGCCGGGTAATATATTATATATATATATATATATATATATATATATATATATATAGCATGTTCAGTAAAGTATGGAATAATGTTGAGTAATTACGTACATACTATATATATATATATATATATATATATATATATATATATATATGTATACATAACATAATAATCCAACCAAGATAGCGTCACGGTATTCGTTATTTTTGCTAATATTTTAACTTGTAGTGCAATACATTCTTGCCCACCGACTGCACTTGCCAGTAATACAATACAATGAACTCACTTCTCACACATGATACCCTTCAGGGTTGAGAAAATTACTCCTTTATAGCCAGGGAAATTTGAGGATGAAATCATCTCTCAACAGTTCCGCTTTGAATCTATCCTCTGCAACCATCACGTTACGACAAAAAAGGGAGCAGCAACATGATATAGGTAGGTAGTAACAGAGATTCTCATTATCATCATCATCATCATCATCATCATCATTATCATCATAGCTTTCAATATCTAGAATATCTTTGCTTTCCTCTTGTTTATTCTTAATTTTCTCTTATTTCAACTGGATCGTCATAATCCAACTTTAGAATCATTGTTCCTTTTTTTTGATAATTGCTTCTAGATTTCAAGATCCAAATGGCTATCTTAAATGCGTTGGAGATGCTGGTGCTGCACGCGCCTGAATTGGCTGTGAGAGTGCTTCCTGATATTTTAGAAACAGTGGCGACGTATATTGTTGGGACGAGAACATTACCGTCGTCATCGACAGCATTATCAAAATTACCGAGAGAGATTTCCGATGCAGGTTGCTACCATAGCTGTATTTGATGTTTTATGAATGTAGAATTAACCCTTGGACTTGGAAAATCTAACCTCCTCATTTCTTTATAATTCATTGAATAATATAACAATATGTATAGTAATGTGATTAGCTAGTTTCCTACTGGATGCTAATTTTGATTGGTGGCTTTATTAGCACATCAAGTGCTGGTAGCTGTCGGTTGTGTGGACGCTGATTTGGTCTGGTGGCACTTCCAAGATCATCTTTCTATTGGAAATGACAGCAATGATAAAGAATGTAGCCAAAATGTCGCTATTGACAATTTGTTAGTTAAAATAGATTTAGTTGGAGAGCAAGAATCTTCTGAGAGTCGATGATATTGTAAGCAGAAGCTCAGATTCAGTGTGTAAATTGTAGCTGAACTACCTGCTCATGCGCTCGTCCCTAATAAATCCAAAAAAACAATCCTTTCGTTTACTGGTAACTCTACGTGTTTGGTTGGACGTGGAAGTGAGCACATTTATTGTTTCTTTATCTGATAGCATCACACTCGGCATAGGCATTGAGTTGCTTACATCATCGAAATTATCATCATCGAAATTAAAAATAAATTAAATACTATTTGTCACCTTATGATTCACGATCAAATGACGGCACAATGCTCCAGAAAAGTAATAATGTGACTCTTGATGGTAATTATATGTTATTTCTTAATAATATGATCATCCAAATTGTTGCATTATGCCTTTATTGCGTGCCTTAAATATCTTCCATGATAATATTCAGGGGCAATGTAATAATTCCCTGGTAATGATGATGTTGTGATGTGCCGCGATCTAGTTACATAATTTATGCTCGCGAAACGACAATAAAATTTTCTGCTGCCCTACAATGTGATAAAACTCACAACATTACTCAATCCGGTACTTTGTAATATGCTACCAGCCTCATGTACTTTAGGGCCCAGCGCAGCTTACTTTGTATGTGAAATGCTTGCTCTAGCTATAGCATGTTTCGTCTTAGGGTTAGACGAGTTGGATACATATAAATAATTACAGATAAATCGTATGCAAATGGATGTTCGCGCCAAATGTAAATATATTTAATGCGCAGCTAAACATACATTGAGGCGCAAAGTGTCGTCAGGCGCAAAGTGTCGTCTCTAGCTTCTCCTTATGTCCGTTATCGCACTGTGTAATAACTTGTCGACGTACATGATTTCACATGCTGTAAATCAAACAGGAACCAAGAGATTGAATGTTTAGCATTGATAAGATTCCATTAGAAAAGATTCCTAAGATTTGCTGTTGTGTGTATTTTCGAACTTATGCCTTTGGCTTAACATCCTCATCTGTTGCTTCTTCAGCCTTTGCTGTTTCGGGGGTTTCAATACTTTCTGCTTTTGCTTCCTTTTAAAATGTATATAACATATTTTTAAGTAAACGCTACATCAAAGTCGGCCTCTTTCTTTGAATAAGTACTGCTTACTTTTGGAAAGCCATAGATTCCAAAAAGACTCAGCTGTACAGCACATGCAGCCTATGAAAAAGGATTAAAGTAAGAGGGATGATGAAAATCTCCGAATGGTAGTCCGTGATATTCTCAACCACCCTGATCTCCATCACACTATTACCATTCCCATTCCATTAGGGGCATAAATGTAAGGATCCATGGCGACCAAGGAGCCATAAGCTGTCGCCATGTGAAATAAAATATGTGAGGATAAGTTGGAAGAACTATGTTTCATTCATAAAAGTTAGACTTTCTCTCTTACCAAACCATGTTGAAGCGTTGAGGAATCCAGCAAGGGATGCTCCGAAGGGGAGTGCTGCAGTGCTTTTCTCTTTTATCACTGAAAAAGTGCATACAGTGCATACACATGCATCCTTATCAATAAGGAGCTTGGATGATGATATCATTCATCTGTTCATTATGTGTCCTCCTTGTGCGTGTCTTGGATGATGATTTCATGTGTTCATTATGTGTCACCCTTGTGTAAAACACGCATATATATATATATATATATATATATATATATATATATATTGAGAGAGAGTGGGGGAGAGAGAGAGAGAGAGAGAGAGAGAGAGTAGTACCCTTTCCCATTACAGCCAGGGGGGAAGAAAGAAGAATAACAGCCATTACGCAGCCTGATAATAAGACATCAACTACTCATAGAAAGAAGAATAACAGCCATTACGCAGCCTTGTGATAAGACATCAACTACTCATGCCAACCAAGAACAGCCTCCATGGTTTCTCACAAGTCATCATAACAGGATTTCCAACACTTCCCACACACAATAGCTTACTTTCATGAATAAACGAATCATCATACTACTACCTGTCATTCCGACAACATCTAGTGCATTTGGCATAGTTGCAGCAGCAACACATGTACCCCCAACAATAGCAGCACTTCCAGCATACCATCTAAGTAAAAGGTGATTGATACAACAAGAATGAACAACGGTTAAAAGACCTAACTCAATTACAAGATGCAAAAATGCAACTTAACGTACTTCATCATACTCTCGTTATGGTACTTCGCAAATTGAGACGTGTAGTACAAGCCTGTATGTAAATAATATTCATATCATCAAGTTGTCTGCTGGCAAGGGACTTCATCATATTAAACAAAAAAAATTAGCTTATGGATTAGACATATACCAAACAATACAGCCGTGGAGTTCGGCACCAGCACTGTCATATCCTTAAATTATAAAAATGTTCTCTTCCAAATATGCAGCAGGGGATAAAATATCAACTTTGATAATAGTGCTCTCTCTCTCTCTCTCTCTCTCTCTCTCTCTCTCTCTCCCATGATCATCTTACCTGTGCTAGGAGGCCATACACAACCCATACAGTACCGTTGGTATAAAGAGAAATGAACTGCCAACCAAATATCATTTGTCAGCGAAATAAATGTAGTTATGTTGAGTCTTAGCAAGTACTACCTGAGCAGGGCTAAAGCTTCCAGTTGTTCCATCTTCAGCTATCTTTTTGCATGTAGAAAGCCTGGTATCCAATCAAATCATACCCATAGTTGCGCTTGTTATTATCATTTAGGCACTCTCTCCTTCATCAAAAAATACGGTATCATCATAATGTTATGATTTGATGGATTATATCTAGCTAGTAGTGATAACCCAGAAGTTTGAAGGTAGAAGTAGAAAAGGGGTCCACCAACAGAAAGAGCCTGTGCGGGTATCCCTGTTACAATTGGTGCTGCAGCTGCTACAGCAGCGAGCCCTCCGCCAAATGTGGGTGATGAGAGTTGTTTCTGGGAATTAGAATCTTCGTCGCGTGCAACAGAGATAATCTCTGGCATCTTCATTCTTGCCAGGGTAGGCAGCCTGAGCCACGCGCGTGCGCGCGCACGCACAGCGAGAAAGAGAGAAAGAGAGAGGGGGGGGGGGGGGGGGG
>ADNK01003500.1:72500-107096 GCA_000320545.1 Bigelowiella natans CCMP2755 | reverse complement strand
GGATGGCCATCCCATGATGACATAGAGAGAGAGAGAGAGAGAGAGAGAGAGGCGCTAGGAGCAGCAGAAAGGATGGGCGATTATTGTACATCTTATAGCGCGCGACTCTGCGCTCACACGTATGCATATAATTTTACACTCAAGCCGTATCGATATCTTGCGGCTGTTGATCATAATGCTTATCATCACGATGTGTTGTTGTTGTTGTTGTTGTTGTTGTTGTTGTTGTCGTTGTGTGATGCCACGTCCAGCTGATGACGACGACGTCCGGGCTAGCGACTCGAGACTAGAATACGAATATGAGGATGCATTTGTAGGGCGATCATAAACAACGCACCACACTACTCACACGTGGAGACAATAGACATTATCATCATTATCATCATCCGTCGCATCTGTGAATCCCTCCCACCCCCTATATCTGGCTGCTGCTGCATTTCCTCCTCCTCCTCATCATCATCATTATCACCACCACTCAGAAATACAATGCCGAAGGCGCCGAACCGAGCGCATACATGATGGACGACCCCTCGGCGTCGTCTATGAATATCAAGGGAGCTCTAAGCATGGGCAATATAAACAGCAGCAGCAACGTCAACACAGGTCGCTATCGAAAGAGAGTTTGTGTATGCATGCATTTGGCACGTTACTAAGTACAGACGTCACATCTAATGTCCACCCCCCCTCCCCCGGCAAAAATACATCTTCTACCCAGAGCTGAAATCGGAGATCAATGTTTCGCCGGGAATGCAATCTCAAAACATCGCATGATGATTATGACTAGGTCTAGTAGATGATGATGAAGCTGCTGTAGTGACTAAGATGTCAGTACAAGTACTGCTTGAATGCATCGTATATGTTGTTATACTCGCTTGCTGTGCCAAGTCACATTGTTACTCATATTGCGTGTAGCTGTCACACATGTCACCCTGACACAGTAGTCATTCGGATTCGCAGCTCCCATGCGATGATGGTATCATTCACAAGCAGTGCATGCGATGCTGATCTGCCTTGCATGCAGAGTAGCAGCTGCTTACATGTACGCTACAGATGAGTGCAGCAGCTAGCTACGATCGACCTGGCGATCTAGCGATGCTGCTATACGTGCTAGCTAGCTCTAGAGCTACTAGCTATATAGCAGCGTGTGCGATTGCATGTGGAACCTTTTCATTGGCATAATACAGCACTAAATTGCATGCATGTTTATTGCATGGCGGTGGTTTTGAGGGATGCTGTGGACCGATCAGCACGCACATCTGTCCCTCACAAATGCGAGAAAACACATGCTGTGAAACGCGACATTGCTGCACGCACACATGCTAGCTAGCATGGGTAGATGGCACGGGGGACAATCGAAAGCCTAATTGGCATACTGCAGCGATGTCCGTTGCATCTTGCTCATTGCGTGCGAGGTTCCTTACCTTGCTATCTTTGCGTGATGATGGTGGGTCGTGTGATTATTCTATGCGATGATGACTCACTTGAATATGATAGTCTTGATCTCGTTTTCTTTCATGCTTAAGCGAACCTCTCTGCCTCGACTCCTCACCACGATGCTGCATTCCCGCAGCCTTTTGGTCACGTGCAGCCGGTCATTAATGGCGACCACCACAACGTGGCCTTCGGGTGTGAGAAAGGCAGTGGCCTCGATGCTATCCTCGCCAACTTTTGAGTCTACGAGGCCGTTGATTGACAAGCGCACCGATCCCTCTGGAACGAAGGCGGCGAAGTGGCCGATTGCGTAGAACATGGGCTGCTTGAAGAAGGCACCCTGCTCCGGAGCATCGACGATGATCGGCGAATCAACGAAATTCTTCGCGTGGTTCGGCCCTCCCTGCGAATCGAGAGCGAGATTCCAGTCGCTCCATCCGCTCGCGTTGTTGTTGATCTGGTGAAGAATATCCCGCGCGTATCGATAGCCTCTTTTCCAAGAACCAGGCATTACATGCGACTCGCCAGGCAGCAACGTCGGTAGGTAGCCATTGCAGGCCTCAGTAGCTAGGAGGAACCCTCTGCCACCTTGATTATCGAGCTGATATCGTTGACTGGCCCCTCGCACCTCGATACCCCCTCCCACGGAACTGAAGAGGGGCTTTGTGTCCTCAAGCTCTGCCGCTAGGGAGGCGTACCAGTGATATGCGACGCCGTCGATGTACCTGCTCTTAGATGCGAGCTCCGCGTGGGCTGTGTTAGAAACATAACAAGGTGCCATCATCATCATCATCATCATCGTCATCATCGTGAGCAGTCTTAAGACGACAAGAAGCAGAGATCTATTCCACGAGCGATGCACAGTAGTAGTAGTAGTAGTAGTAGTAGTACCCATGATGTGAGGAAGCTGATCGTCTCCATTCATGATCTTTATTTCAGGGTACTTGCCTGTGTAGTCGGTTGAATGGTTCGTGAAATCTGCACGTGTATCCTAATCGAACCCCCCTCCCCCCCCCCCCCCTCCCCTCCCCTTCTCTATCCCGCTTATAGGTTTTGGCCTTCCAAGAAATATCTTCCTCACACTGCTTTGGGGTGCATACACCAATACATGTAGTATATAGTTAAGTGTATGTGTGTTCAAATATATACACAAACACACACACACACACACACACACACACACACATATATTTATATATATATATATATATATATATATATATATATATGTGTGTGTGTACAAATTATTTATAAACGTATATACCTTTTAATTCTGGACCCAGATGCGAGTCGATGAAGTCGGCCATGTCGCTCGGAGTGAAATACATGCTCTCCCAGCCGTTCCCCATTGGATTTCCGGAAGGCTCGTTTTGCGTCGTCACACCTTATTTAGAGATACCATCCTTAGTAGAACATCATGATAGAAAGAGGAAGAAGAAGAAGAAGAGGAAGAACAAGGCATTCGTGTAGTTTCCACCCACCCCAGATCGGTATTTCTGCTTCTGTATAAGCGTCGATGAACTTTCTCAAGTACAGAGCATAGGCAGCTCTGATGGTGGAGTTGGCGCTGAGAGCCCCCTTGGTTATCGAAGGCGATTTACACGCATTGCCATGGTGACTATTTGGGGGGGATTCACATGTCTTCATCCATAAGGGTGCGGACCAAATGGAAGCGAAGATCGATAGATTTCGCCCCTTCGATACCTCCTTTTGCGCGAGGCGGATAAGGTCTATCTTGTAGTCGTCGGCAGCACTCAAGCTGCTGGATTGATCATCGCCCTTGTCGTTAGAGGATAACAATGGGGCGCCCTCCCCTCCCTGGTTCGTGGGACGACGATCATCCCTGAGCTGAAACATAGCCATGGATGTGTCGCCATCCACTGGGTTCAAACTGTAAGAGACCCGTGAAAAGTCACAGCTTCCGATGTGCACGCGTCCAAGCGAGTACCGCAGCCCTTCATCGGAGAAGTAAGACGCGATCAGATTCTGCCGAGCGGCGGAGCTATTCATGCCGAATATTACGCCAGCAGCAGCGTCCGTAAATGCTCCTCCGAATCTGTGGAATTGTATTAAAGCATCTGTTGGTTGCTTTGTCTTCTCTCTCTCTCTCTCTATCTATCTCTCTCTCTCTCTTTCTCACTCGCTCGCTTTAACATTGTTGAGAAATATTGGAAGGATTACTTCAAGAACGATGTACATACCCAATGATTCGCTGGAATTGTGATTTTTCATCAACATCCACAAGGTTCTCCCCCCCTCGGGATGCATCGAAAGTAGCATGCGAGGCGTTGCTGTAGACGGTGCTGCGAACCAACCGATCCCCGTCTTTGTTGGAGGAGTACACAGCAACCTCGCCCTCCTTCAAGCCTCCGATTGGAGCAACCGTGTCGCAATATGTTGCATTGCATCGGCACACGATGCCGTATTTCTGTTTCTCCTGGGCACATCCTCGTGAAGACGTTGAACCGGCCTATCACACACACACAACATCTCACTCGGCCTTTCTCTTTTCTTAGAGGAGAGAATCGATCGCAGCCACTCCTTACGTTTGAAGGGAGAAATCCAGACACAATGCCACCGCAGAGGAGCGCCAGCCACGTTGGAATCCTGTTGCTCCGAGCCATGCGGTGCGATGTGCAGAAGAAGTGCTGTATCTATCTAGGAAGGGGGCACACCTGTCCTTTTTTGGGGTTATGTTATTTATCACCACAGTAAGTAAAAAGGCTTAGGTTTTCCATGTGCGACAACAAATATTAAGACAAAATACAGACGAAAACGCAACGCGTTTCGCCTTTTCTCTTCGAGGTTCAAACACGGAGGCCTTAAGCTGCTTGCCCCCCCGTCTCGCACCGCCGATTGCACAGCTGGCTGCTACCACAAGCTGACAACTGATTCTGGGGCTGATTAGTTATCTGATTGACTGTGGTTTATCCTGCGGGAATACAGCTGGCGAAGGTGAGAGTTACGGGGGTGAGCGAGGGAGATTTTAGAGAGAGAGAGAGAGAGAGAGAGAGAGAGAGAGAGGAGACAGGGGGAGGAAGAAGAGATGATGGAAATGGAACGCGGGAAAATCATTTCGCCAATTTCGCTGAAGAAGTCAGCATGGATGTCCGTATCGTTTCGAAGAACATTCCAACAGCAGCACTCATTATTACAACATTCTATGCACAATACAAAGACGTGAACATCTTCGTAATACTTTCCGTCAAGGTGATGACAGGAATTCGTGTTTGTACGTGTTCGATCAACTTCTAAATCATTCTCCACTACCACCCCATCATCCCACCACCCATCGCAGGAAGCCAATGGCCACCAAACGCTCGCCGCTCCTAGCCTCTAGCTTCATCCTCAAGCAGAGACCTGGAGGTAATGGAAGGGGAGGAACAAACGGATGTAGCGACCGAGAGACAGGAGACGGAGATCCGGACACCACCGATGAAGAGGATGACCGTGATAAACGCACGTCGCAGCAGGGCGCCACGCGCTCGACTCTTCGCCCGAAATGGTCTCGCGTGCTGCACTTAGAGCGCATCACGAAGCCGATTCTTCTGAGGACCGTTGCCCCCAGCCAACGAGAGGTCACGAGTGAGGCAATTGCGACAGCGCAGACCCTGCGGGACATGCACGTGGTCCACGGAAGCTGGGTGGAGCTCCGAGCGGTGAAGCTGGGAACCACATGCATCGCTCGCTTGTATGCCTCGGATCAAATCGAGGAAAACGATTTCTACGCGACGACCAGCTCTCCCAGTCCCTTAGAATCGAAGCAGTTGTCAGCGTCGTCATCGTCGTCATCGTCGTCATCATCGTCATCACCCCCATTGCGAGACGGGGTTCTCTACGTACCACCCTCCATATGTTTCAATCTGGGAATAAACTCGGTCAAGACCCTGACGAGTAGATTGAGGATATCCTCCTGTGTGTGTATTCGCCGATGGATACCGCTCCCCCCTCCGTTACCGAGAGGAAGAGCGAGGAGAGGCAGAGGCGGCACATCCTCCGCATCATCATCAGCAGCAGCACGTTCGCCTCAAGTTGCCAGCGCACACACAGTGCAACTTGCTCGAGTCGCCTCACCGGCCTCGAGCGGCTATAAATCGTACTCCCAAACGCTCCAGCTCTTCTTTAGCACCAAGGCAAGGATAATGAGAGAGGGGCAGGTGTTCGGAGTGCCGACTCATTGCTCGGCCTACTGTGACCCCGAGAGCTGGATGTTCTCACCAGAGACGGACGTCGATGATGAGGACGGCATAGACTCGCTTTTGCTGGAGGGGGAGGAGAGTAGGTTTTCCGAACTTGACGATGATTCCCTTTCAGGCGCGCAGTACTGCGCTGCTGGTGCGCCCCGGGTCCCCCTGGTGTTCTTCAAGATCACCAAAGTCGTCCCGAGGCGCCTGAGCTACTTTCACGTAGATCCCAACTCAACGACGATGGTACAGGAGGGTGTCGCGCACTCGAGAGTCCCTTTCGATGTGGAATATTATCTGCACAAATCGCCCCTACTCCCCACCATCCCCCCCCCTATCGCGCCGTATCACAAGACCCTGGTCCGCCTGATGATCCCCTTCCTGCACTCGGCCGCTTCGAGCAGAGCGCACTTGCTGCGGGGTCGGTTCCTCGTCACTGGTAGCCGACACTCCCTCAAGCAGGTGTGTGCTTTCTTCTTCTTCTTCTCTCCTAATCGTGATGGTCAATGATGCGTGGTGTGATGATGATGATGATGATGATGATGATGATGATGATTATGGCATGAACGTGTGAGTGTGCGTGTGCGTGAGTGCATTACGGTATATTTTGGTAACGACTGTGGTTAGGTCTTAATATCAATGACGGCACGGCACCTTGGACTTCACCTTGTCGAGTGTAACATGTTCAACGTGCTGGCCGCATCCGAGAGGCAGACAGCGCGGAACCTGGTATCTTCCATCCGAGAAGCCGTCAAATGCAAACCAGCAATCTTACACATACGGCGGATCAATGCCGTCGCTGAACACGCAAGCGCTCATCAGCAAAGCGAGAGCCAGTTGTTAGCTATATTAGTGAATGATCTCACGAATCAATTGTTACGATTCAACGAAGCTGCGGCGATGGCAGCGGTAGGCGCTAGTGGCACGTCCGCTCCTACCCCCCCTCCCTTTCACCCTGTGCTACTAGTTGCAAGCTGCGAGAATGAGAAAGAGCTACCGATAAAGCTGCAGAGTATCTTCACGCACCAGGTAGTACAGATCTATAAAGTTACTCTCTTGCTTCGCCGTGGGTGTTGTTGCTGCATTGACTTGTTTATAAATGAGGAGGAGGAGGAGGAGGAGGAAGAGGAGGGTCCCTGTGGAAGTCATGATGGAATATATCTTTCGAGAAGCAGCACTGCCCCCCCCCCCCTTACGCGCGCACCATGTGATCATCATCATGATAGTAGTAGTCGTCATCGTCGTCTCCGTGATAATACTCCCAACAATTCATTCGTAAGAATGTCCTTCTCTTCCATCTCTATCCCTTCAAAGGTCAAGATCTCCCCCCCTGACACCAAGATCCGGGCGGAGATGTTCGCAAGATGCTTGAGGGAACTCGCATTTAGCGGAGATCATGATGTTAATGACAGTGATGGTGATGGTGGTGGTAGGGGTGGTAGGGGAGGCGATAGCAGCAGCAGCAGTAGTAATAGTAGTAGTAAACAGTCAAGGAGGCGTCTCGTAGAAATAGCCGAGGCAATGGCAGCTAAGACGGCAGGAATAAGCGCTGGCGAAATACGTCACATTGTAGGCCTAGCAAACGCCATTCGAACACGGCGGAGACTGCTCACCACTGCAGCTACTACGTCATCTCCCACCTCCAAAGAAGGAGACGGTGCTAGTACATCTACCGGCAAAGGTAACAGCGCGAAAGCAGCAGAAGAAGCAGCAGCAGCAGCAGGGGGAGGAGGAGTATCGAGTCATCCAGTCAGCCAGGCAGATGAGGAGGGCGATATCAAGGCGGGGGGAAGGGATGTGAATGGTCACTATCATGCTGCTAATGGAATGATGACATCAGCACACGGCTCCTCCTCCTCCTCCTCCCGTAAGAAGGAGGAAAAGAAGAAGAAGAAGAAGAAGAAAGAAGGAAAAGAGAGAGGAGAACTTCATCTTCTTCCCAGCATCCATGACCTGGAGGAGGCGTTGAAAGAGTACCAGGGCCGCGCGTCCTCCGGGTCGGCGTTGGCGAAGATCCCCAACGTCAAGTGGAAGGACGTAGGCGGCTTGGAGAACGTGAAGAGGGAGATTCTAGACACGATACAACTCCCCCTGCGCCACCCGGAGCTCTTCAGCAAGGGCCTGAAGAAGAGGTCGGGGATCCTACTGTACGGTCCGCCAGGAACCGGCAAGACTCTGATCGCCAAGGCAGTCGCCACCGAGTGCTCGCTCAACTTCATCAGCGTCAAGGGCCCCGAGCTGCTGAATATGTACATCGGGGAGAGCGAGAAGAACGTCCGGGATGTCTTCGAGCGCGCGCGAAACGCGAAGCCGTGCGTGCTGTTCTTCGACGAGATGGACTCCGTCGCGCCGAAGCGCGGGCAGGGATCCGATTCAGGCGGCGTGATGGATAGGGTTGTTTCGCAGCTGCTAACAGAGCTTGATGGAATGAGCGACGGGACGGATGTGTTCATAATCGGCGCTACAAATCGGCCCGATCTTGTTGATACCGCCTTGACTCGGCCGGGGAGGTTGGATCGGTTAGTATACCTTGGTGTTAGCGATTCCAGGGAGGCGCAGCTGAAGATTGTTACAGCCCTCACGCGCAAATTCACGCTGGATGACGACGTCGATCTGAGGAGGGTGGTCGAGAAGTGCTCATTCAACTTCACCGGGGCGGATTTCTACGCGTTGTGCTCCGATGCGATGCTGCACGCATTGAAGAGGAAAATAGGAGACGTGGACAGGATCGTTGCCGAGAGGAAGAAGCAGGCGAGATCCGATGAAATCTCTCCTCGATTGGTGCTAGATCAGATGCCAGCGAAGGAGTTGCAGGTTACTGTGAACATGGAAGATTTCGAAGTTGCTAGGAGTAAGCTGAATCCATCATTATCTCACGAAGAACTACAGCACTACGTCAAGCTGCAGAAGCAGTACGAGTTGAATAAGAAGAGATGAATATCACCTGGGATCATCATATTGATTGCACGTTTATCCATCTTTTTGTCGCATGTGACATGACATAGTCGTGCGTGCTACCGTGGCTGCATGCATGCAAACAATGCGTGGTGATGATGAATGTCACAAGAGCTAGATGAGAGATCTTTTAGCAGATTGGAATGACTAGATGAGCATGCACATGCTATAGCATGGGATGCAGCATGATGCACGCCCTAGATGGTAGAATTCTCTCCAATTTGATGAACACTAGAACAGTTTGTCACAGCTCTGTTCGCACGCAAGCACGAGCGTCTCATCAGCTACGTAGTCATCATCACATTTGCAGGTGGCATTGCATGGCAGGCATTGTCAGCAACGTACTGTTTGCTGCACGTTGTTTTGCACATCGCATTTGTGAGCCAGTGTCTGTTGTGGTGCGTGTTGACAATTGAGCACAAGCACCGCTCTAGCTCTGGTGTGTGACACACACACAAATGAATAACATTATATATTAGTAGCACTGATAGATAATACAAGAACCTTCTGTGAAATAGTCACAAGTCGTTCTAGTGCATACTTGTCAGCAAAAACCTCCATCATGGCCTGGGAAAATGCAAATCTGATCCGCACAGCACACATGCGAGTCGTGGAGCAAAAGGCAAATGCATGTGTGCATCAAACACGCCAGCATTGCCTTCTTCTGAGAAGCAAGATTGCATTCATCCAGGAACGCCGTCAGGCTGCTCGCCTTAGAGTCCTCTCCAGCTTTATAGCTTGCGTCTCAATCGACGCATCGCTCATTGAACAAGTGTCCATCCATCCCACCACCTCTCCCTTTGTCGAACGTTGCCGACAATCGAGATGAATTGCCCTTCTTTCATGCAATGCGACATCCCAATGTCTCTTAATTCTTGTTTTTTACTTAATGTCAAGGAGCAATCGAAGCAGGGCAGAAAAGCATCGGAGGAACATGCAAACAACTGCCCTCCTCCTCCTCCTCCTCGATACTTTTTGGAGTTTCTGAGATGAAACTGAAACTAGTAGTAATAGCAACGGACCAATGGGGCCGACGAAGATCCTCTCCTCTCGCCAGTGTGAATAATTACAACTGCTGAACGCCCCAGCAGCAGCGGTGGTGGTGGCGGCGGCGATAGCTAGCGATCCACCAAAAGGAATCCATAATTGCCGTATTGTTCCTCTTCCCTCTGGCGCTCCTGATGCGTGCCTGCAAGTTGTGAAGGTCGGCGAGGGGTAGGAAGAGGTGGATTACTGCATGCCCTTCGTTCATGTCTTCGTGTAGACAACTCATTCTATTTCCCTATATCAGGGTATCGTTTCGCAGAATTCATTAGGAGAATTCCCCCCTTCGCCCTCGGTGGCCCATCGTTGAATTTTAACAGAATCAAGACTTCTTACGGTACCGGTGATGACTGGGATGGTGCTCTCGGTGAAGACGAGCGGCACTGGAGCGAACACGAGGATGAATCATCCTTGTTGCCTTCTCAAAAACATTGTTTTCGTCTCTATGATCGCTGCATTGCTTTTCGTTAGCCACAACGAATATCCTGCTAATAAAAATCTCACTGAGAATCGAATCGGATCAACGTATGATTTCAGGGTATTACTTACTTAGTATTGGAAGTAAGAAGCATTTTTACCCCTTATTCAGTGCTTACACTACTGTTGATTATCTCTCCACTATGCATATCGACGTGTTTAATATTTTGTGCGGTAACTTTCCCAGCGTTCCTAACCTGCAGAAGCCTGACCGAGAAAATGCGTTGTTTCAAATATCTTTCAGGGAGATGACCATGGCGATCGCTGGCAGTACTACGACAATCCACGGAGAATGGAAAGCCGTGAGCGACGATATGTAAGAAAAGGATATTACTCATCTCGAAGATCTGATGACTATGGGTCTCACTACCGTCGGCGGAGACCCCTTCCTCGTTCTTACTACTACCGCGACGATCTTCCTCCTCGTCAGTATATCCCCACTTCCATTTATAGCAGACGACGTAGACGACAGCAACTGATGCGTAGTAATCGAGGGCAACGCTTTCAAATAGCAGCAGGAGAAGCAAACGCACGAAATAGAGGAGGGGCCAACCTGGAGAAGGCCCTGGAAAATCTGCGAGCTCAGCTCGACACATATAGGAACACGAACGTCACGCCGAACGAAGTTTTATCATCCGCATTAGAAGCCATGAATGAGAAAGTGGAGTGGTTCAGGAAGAAGCTTATTGCCGATCACAATGGGACTGACATAATTCAGATTATTGCAAACGAGACACAACGTGTAGTTGAGTACAACCAGAGGGTAACTCTCCCGGAAGAGAAAGAAAGCAATGAGGAGGATGGGAGGGATGCGGAGATGCAGGTAGAGAATCGACTTAAGTTTAAGAGTACTCCTACGACAGAGGTAGCAGCAGCATCATCTGCGTTATTAACCACTTCACAAGTTCGATCCATCCCATTGCCATCCATCAAGGAAGTAGAAAATGAGCAAGAAGACAATGATAATGAAGAGGATATGGATATGACAACACCGCCAGCTCCGAAAGAGTAGTGTTCATGAGAGCTTGCATGTATTTACACTGATACACACGTCCAAAACATGACGTACAATTGTGAAGAAGATATGATTTTAACTTAGTTCACCTTTGATGCGAAGCAACGTGTTGCTGCAGTGAAGCAGGTGCGGCGCAGTGTCATGCTAGCATGACCGCGACGCAGCATGCAAACGTCCACATCACAAAATCGATTATCTAGACGCTATGCTACATTTACTAGTTCTAGATAGTTCAGTGCACGCAGAGTCGTACGGCTGTAAACCGAATAAGCAATAATGTATAGTCTAGAATAAGTGCGCATGATGATGAAATAAAATGAGGTGCATGACGACTGTCTATCTGTGTGCGCTCGATCTGCATGCATATGCGGTGATAGAGAGCGATGATAATGACATCATTGATTAGCAGCCAGCTCATTTGCGTTACGTACGACGCTATTTGTATCTAATGCGTAATGTACGTGAAACATACATAAGCGCTGTAGCCGCTGCTTTCTAGCTTTGCACATAGCTACATTAGGATGACCGTTGAAAAGATTTAACCACTTCATTGCATCCGTCTCACATGTATGCAAGAGGTTGATGTGGCACATATACGCACTAAATCTAGAAATGACCAGCAGTCAAACAAGGGACGTAGTAGTGGCCAATTGAATTAATGACGTGCTCTAGTGCTGCGTAATACACGATACGACACGTTGCTGGTCGACATGCTAGCATGTGTACGTGAACAAATAAAAGACGGTGTGATGTGCTCGTGTACATGCGGACAAGCATCATACATTCTTCAAACTACTCCATGTCTATTATGTCATCGGCCTGTTGTTGACCAATTGCATCACGACGCTCGGTCATGTTATTAGATGCCATTGATGATCAACCTTTCCTCGATTTATTGTTCGCTGATGACGTCGGTATTTCAAGGATCTGGACAAAATCCCTGCCGGGTACAACCTGTAGATGTGCACGAGCATCATGAGGTAGGCTCTGATTACACGTGCGTAGCATCTTTGGCATTGTCCTACTATCCTTCTGCGAGGGTAGATCGGTAGTAACCTTATCCAGTGCCAGAAATCGCGTGCAATGACAACCATCGTTGTCGTGCTCTACCAATGCAGCAAACTTTGTGTGAAGATGGGCGGCGAAATAGTACCTGAAGATAGAGAGACATTGACCTCGATATCGTAGCATCAGAGCTGCGAGATTTCGACGCGCACCGTTCTCATTGTTGTCACTGCTGTCATTTGCATTGGAAAAAAATTGGTACGCTCGCGCTACACGGATAAATTATGATGAGCCTTAAGCTCTCCTATTCTCCCGCTAAGTTGGTGTTTCTTTGGCACGTCGGCTAAGGCCTTAAAGGAGAGATGCTTCGTGATATCATATGGGTTGTTGTTTGTTGTTAGTGGATAATATACCATACCTTGGCTTGAGAGCCTTCATCAGTCGTGTTGCGCCGGGGTTGCCTAGCAGTCTGTGAGAAGGAGAGAAAAAGATCAAGAAGAAGAAGAAGAGAAGAAGAAGGAATGAAATAGGAGGAGGGAGGGAAGATGAAGCCAAATACTTAATCAACACAGTTCTACCACAAACCGTTTGCACATGATCCTTTATAAGAGGCATGGCATTGATAGTAAGGTATTGCTACTTCACTTCATCATCTCACCCAAAAACAGCATACCCACGAGGCCCTTCTCAGGAGCCATTCATAGCCATTAACGCCCAACACCATCATCACCCACCTGCTTCGAATGTCGTTCTTTAGGAACCGTTTCTTCCACAGAAGCTTCCTTACGTCTACCAGCAGCACAAATACATATCATTTTGGGAAGAAGGATGATGACGACGACAAGGACGATGGCGGTGATGTGATGATGATGATGATGATGATGATGATGATGAAAATCATGCTTATCACCAATATGATCGAAGAGTAAAAGCAATAGCACTGCTTTTCAGTATGTACAGAACCACGATGCATTTTGGCTGCGGTGACCTTCATGCTATTATCCCGTCGTCGTCATCATAGTCATCATCATCCTCATCATCATCATTATCATCAATTCAACACTACTTCCATGATCAGTGATATTTCGGGGCCAGTCGTGCGAGATTAGAATATCGATCATGCCATTGGCATCATCACCCCTTTGCTGCTGCTGATTTGCCTATTATTATCAGAATATATTTAGTGGCCAGCGGTCTCCCCCCCCCCTAAACAGTCACATTGATTACCGGCTCAGTCTCCTGTTTCTTCACCTCTCCCTCCTCCTCCTCCTCCTCTTTAAATCCACCATTCTTTCTCGCCGTCAACGCCATCTTGATCAGCGCATCGATGTCGCACTCACGCACATGATACATGCTAATAATCATCACATCTTAGTCTTAGGAATAAGGCAGAAGCATAATGGAATGTACCATAACGTCTCTCTCTCTCTCTCTCTCTCTCTCTCTCTCTCTCTCTCTCTACTCCCTCGTCCTGCTCTCTCCCCCCCCTCACGCTCAAGCTCTTTATCTTTCACGCACAACTTGAAGGAAGGGAAAGAGAACCGATAGACATAAATGACAAACATCAAGGAGGTAGCAACCTCCTTCGGTTATACTCCTTTGCATCTGCAGAGGAGGAGTCATAATGATTCCTGCGGAAGAACCGGCCTTCTCCACCATGATTTTGGGGATTAGCAACCTCAACGGTGTCGTTGTGGTAGCTGCGTTCGCTGAGGCTCGAAGCATTACTTGGAGTGATTTCAACCTTAGCAGCAGCGCAAGAGCGAGGAGCTCGATAATCGTACCTGGTGGCAGCAGAAGCACGATGGTGGTGACTTGAGAAGAAGATGAGAATGAGGAGGGAAGATCAGATGGTCATAGTGACATTGCACAGGTGTGCTGTTTATGCCAAGTACTTGTTGTATATCCCTGATATTCCCGCAATCCTCAACCCGTGTGACTCGACAACTCCGCTGATCATCATAGTGGCGACGATGATGTGATTTTGATGAAAGGACGGAAGGGAGGTTTAAAGCGAGAGATGATGACGAGACGAACCAATAACCCATGTAGAATATATTAGGCGCGACCCATCCCCCTTCAGGGAGCTCTGAGCCGAAGGAGGATCCGCCATCAGGTATCGGTCAGAGGGAATAAGCAAAAAGCAAAGCAGAACAATGGAGGGGGAGGAGGAAAATGAACCACGGTACATGTAGAAGTAGCATAGTCACACAGGACCTTCCAAGAGGGCGATGGAGGAGTAAAAATCAAAGGACAGACGTGAGGAATAAAATCCCAGCAATGACCTGCGTGGAAGTTGGAGGCCTCATGGTTCCCTCCCACGTAATATGTTAAGTAAGGCGCTAGCAGCTCACCCTAAATAAAACATGTGTGTGTGTGTGTGTGTGTGTGTGTGTGTGTATGTGTGTGTGTTGGTGTGTGGAGAAGAGATGGATGCTCTTACATTGTAATACTTGAAGAACGTTCCCATTTGGCGGTATTTCGGTGGACACACCATAAACGATAGGTCCTCTTCGTTCCGTATAGCCTTATATCATTGTGAAGAAATGATAATGTTATTACGATATTATCAGTTCGGAGGAATGGGGAAGTGGGCCTTGGACAAACAATGAAAATATCAGTATTTTCGTATCAAATTCATCCCGGGTGCTAGATCTCTTCCTCCTCCCTCGTGCTTTCCCCACTCAATCCCCTCTTACATATCCACACCTGAAAATCTCCAGCGACAATGACAAAATCAATTAATATCCCGCTTTTCCTCTCGATGGTCTTAAGAGTTTCGTAGGCTGTCTCAAGCTGCCCATGGAGGCATCCTATCACGGCCACAACCACCTTCTTCTCGATAGGGGAGCTAGTAGAATTCCGGTCTATACCAGCATAAACCGAAGCAGCTTCTTCGCCTTCAATTATCATTTTCTTCTCCACGTTCTCAGCTGATTTAGTTCCTTCGGTACCAGCAGCAGCAGTAAAATTTCTACTAGTATCGTTCATATCGGTCGTATTCCTTGCCTTGCTCCTCTCTCTTTTCGCTCGTCGGGCGATGGAAAGCAACTTCCATGGGTCTGTTAGAGCTTCACGGTATGTCGCTTCAGACAGTAAAGACGCACGAGCAGACGATAGCAAGGACTTTGTTTTAGATTTCTGTTTATTCTTCTTCCAATGCGGTCGCCACGTCCGCTAGGAGTACAATCAAAGTGAGAGGGCACGCAAATCATGATTCACGCGTTTTTGAAGAAATGAAAGAATGTACCTTTCTTTTCCTATCTCTGTGAGCAGCCGACATTAGACCTGGTTCCGTGCCTCTCACTTCGGAAGATAAGGTGATAACCTCGGAACTTGCGATGGCGGACGAGTTCGCCAGCGCACAAAAAGCAAGCGTCAAGATTGCAACCCGTCGAATCAACTTCTTCCATGAACTTAGTCGCTTCCGCATCTTAGCTTCCTTGAGTTCTATCAAACCATAATTCGGATCCACAGAGATAAAGCCTGCATCGACAGCACCGTACCGATGAATGGCCATCATTCAGCTGTCACGAATCCTTTTCTCTCTCTAGTTTCCAAAAATAGTGCGGACCATCTCCGAGCTAGATTAATACTTTACAGAGGCTCAAGTCCTCCGTCTCATCCTCCAATGTCCCAGGGCAGAGAGCCTTATGTCCCCCTACGAAGAGAGCCGTTCATGCTGGGAGTCTGAATATATACCAAATTTAAGATTCACACGATTTGATGCTCTTGTTGGGGAAAATAGCCATAAAAATTCCTGCGACAAATAAGTTCCGATGTCGTACCTAAACTTCGATCGTCGTTAGATGAATGTATTTTGAAATATATTCTGATCGTAGTTCGTGTTTGAGATACGAGGAGAGATATAGGGGAATTTAGCTAGAGCGACAACCTTTTAAGCTACTTATCGCAGCGTGTACGTCAGTAGTAGTAGCAGCGAAGCACCATCCGCAATTTTCCAATTCAAGTAGGGGGAGAGAGGAGGTTGCACATCTACTTCACACAGCATTCCTTTCAGTGACATGTGCACATCGTGTATTATGCGTGTCTCTTTCTTTATTTCTGTGTGTATGTGTGTGTGTGTGTGTGTGTGTGTGTGTGTGTGTGTTGAGGAGGTTAACGATCCAATTTATTTCACAACATTTCTGTTGTTTGCTGACTAGCCGCTCTGGAAGTTTGAAGAATGGGAGGGGGAAAAAAGGAACTACGGAAGGTATTTAAGATCGTTTCCAGCATCAATTGAAACTAATCATGCGCAAGTCTTCCTGCAACTACCACAATATATTATTTTCCAAAGAACAATGAAGAAACTGCGCACTCCTAACTATCTCATGTTTCAACTCATTCGTTACACTTCTTCCAGCGGAAGCACTCATCCGTACAGTCAAAGAAGCAGGGAGACCCCAAAAAGTATAATTGCCCATGCCGCAGCACACTTCTTTTGCGTGGAATCTTTTTGCTGCACATCGTGACAGATTTTGTTGATTATTTTATTCGATTGTTTCAGGAGATCGCGGTTTTTATGTAAAGTGAGGTATCAGACATCGCTGCCAGAACCTCATGCGCACATGAAGATGTTACGCTATCCGCATCCCGAAGATCGTCTTACAAGGTGAGGGTGAAAGGCGTATCATTTCGTAAATTAGTTTTTACAGTCAGCGAACGAGAGGGATGCCATTAGAAAGGATGGATGAAAATTCGTTATATCCCGCGTGAAATTTGCTCTAAAACGGACCCCCTTGACGATCTTTTCCTGACATTTCTTCTTATTCTTCTCTTGTGTGCTCTTGTTTTAAAGATACTGTGCATCTTACCTCGACTTGAAGCGTGAATTTGACGTCTATCCGGAGCGACTCCTTGGTGTTCCAATCGACCTCGTCAACGTGGATCAATACAGAGAGGCTGCAGAAAGAATGGATGAAGGAGATGAAGACGGAAACATCAGACGACCACCTTTGGATCCGGAGGATGCCGTATTGTTTGAACCAGAGCCTGCAGAGGACGAGGTAGGAATGAAGAATTTGACGATGATGACAGGATGATAGTGAGGATGATGATGATGATATTGATGGGAATGGTATAAGCTTTATCATTCGATAGAGTGGTTGTTTCCTTTGTTTGGAGAGAGCAATACCTCTGCAATAATAGCTTACAATCCTCCTTTTCTACTCTTTCTCGCCTCTCCTCCAGGATGAAGAAAAGCTTCCGGTCGGCTGGCTGAGAAAGTCGCTGTTCCTGTCCACGACTGGTCCGTATTGTGTGAACGTCGAGTAGCCTTCTTTTTCAACTCCTTCCTGATATGTGTTGAGAACTATTTCTTCCTCAAATGGATGAAGTCAGTTGTTGCTAGTCAGCTATTAACTTCCATTTGTTATGTTACATTGAATAATCAGGTACGGTAAAACGAGCAAGCATGTTTCGAAAGCTGCACTGGAAGAGAAGGCGCAAGAAATGGCACGGCAGAAACGACGGGAACGCAGGGAAAAGAGTACACGGGAGTACCAGATCAAAGCTATTGTCAGTTCGTTTGAGAAGGCCAACGCTCAGCCAGAGCATCCGTCGAAACCCCATTTGAAGGCAGTGAATGTAGCTCCCCTTCTTCCAACTCCTTCGCAGCACCCCTTCTCGTATAGCTGGATTCAATTTTCAGAGCCTGAAATGGAGGTAAGTGGAGAGGGAGGAAGAAAATGGATGTAGATGAAATGTTGTGCTTCTTCCTTCAAGACACTAAATTGGCCATTATGTTGAGAAAACACGAAAGAATTTCTGGAATATTCGACTAGAGAAGTGTTTCTTCACACAGTGTCGCAAATGATGTTGAGGCGCCCTGAAATTTTGTTCCTTGTCTCACGACTTTCTGGTGCGTATCTTCTTCTTCTTCTTGCGCGTTAAAACTCGTAGGAGAGCGTTCAGTCCGAGAAGTCTTTGATCTTGTCCATAAGCCAAGACCACCAGGCTTTGTATGAACGGGATCCTGAGCACAACGCCGAAGACCAAGTGGAAGAAGACGGCGGTCTTGACTTTAAATGGAAGAGAGAATTCACACGATCAGGTGGTGCTGGCACCTCGAATGACAATTTCTTCATCATGCTGAAGCCTGGCGCTGCGGAGTTCTACAGGTATGAATATCTCAAAACTATCATAGTACGTGAAAGTCTACAACAACGCCTTTTCTTTCTACAGATTTCAGCGCAAAGTCCTCCTTGGGCCTCGTGGTGGAGCTTCAGGGTTAGCCGAGGAACTTGAATACAGACCACCACAAATCAAACTTAAGCCGTCCTGATACTAACGTCCATGTTTCTGGGGCAATTTTCGATGAATGCATCATTTAATTTTGAAACGTTTATCACACTTGATATCATCATTCGGGCTGTGGAGTATATCTGCATGTGCGGGCAGCAGGCTAGCAGGGCCATGACATTGCATAGCCATGTGTGCTGCACAATCATGGGTGTACGTACGTGATGACATGTGTAGCCTCGTGCTTTGCCAGGTTGCTACGGGCGCATCATCATTAGTAGCACGGATTTATAGATTGCGGTGCCCAGCTAGCCAGAGACACTTTCCGATTTCTAGGGAGAAACTAATGACATCATCGATACCTGCTCGCATCATTGCATAGCCGGCATGCTAATAAAACCACTCGCACACTACAGGATGCAGCATAACCGCTGTAGCCGCTGCTGCGTTGCATAGCTACATAGGGTGACTATTGAAAAGATTTAATCACTTCACTACATCCGTCTCTATATCACAGTATGCAGCGTGCTAGCGTGAACCGCGCCAATGCAGAATCGAATACATCTGGACATGCTGCTAGCGATGCACGGCTCTGCTCGAGCGATCTAGCGATATGCGACATCAATCGATCATCACGCACGACACACTGTCATCACATTGCTTAACTTCGCCAGTCTCGGTGCTCTTGGGGCTGCTACGTCATGCACGCGTTGTGAGAACGGTAAATGCTCTGCACACACAACTATTATCGTCGCTAGTATACTAGGCACACGCACCATGCTAGCATGGTGCGTGTAGTGTGGGGCGCACACATGCGTGCAATGAACTAGCAATCAATAAAAATTATGCTGCCGTACAATCACATGTTGCATCAAAATTTTGCATTTTTTACATCTATGATGACAATTGATACCTATAAAACTATATTATTGTCGGCGCTACTAAACAAATCGTAACCCCTCAACAATGGTTCTACAAAATCGTGACTTATTTTGAGACCTGCAAGCGCGCATCTACGATCGAAGAAACCCGCGAGCAAGCTAGCTATGTCATCATCACGGCTTCGTAGGGGAGGTTTCAGGAGTCTCGTAGACAATGGACGGCACTAGTAAATAGAGAAATAAATAACGAAATGAGAATAAAGAATGCAGGCACAGTACACTTGAAATACCTTCCGGAGTAATAGAGAAACTGAACTGTTGTTTGAATAGCTCGAGACATCTTGTAGTGCCTGAATCGATCGTTTCATTTATATGTAATATATTAATATATATATATATATATATATATTATATTATATATTCTAAATCGAACGTGGTAGTAATCAGGAAAATTAAGTATATTTATTTATTCGCTACGTGCTTTCTTTCATCTCCATTTCTCTCTCCTCCACACTTTTTATCACTGTATCATCCAGATTTCTCCAATGGAAATGAATCATGGAACGACGAATGAAGCTAACACGTACGGTTCCAGAAGGAAGCATAACATTTTTGGTATTATTCCCGGTCCTTTGGTCATCTATCAGCATTTCCTATTACCGTAAGCATCCAATACAGCGTCCCAAAATGCACGAAAACTACCAAGATCACGAATCTTGGATTGTAAGGACAACAAGGAGGGAAATATTGATGAGAATTACAACGCCAATAAACACGCCAATAAACAGAAGGGATAGAAAGATTAAAATCAATCGCACTAGTAGTAGTATGTAAGATCCAGGCAATCCTCTAGTTTATCATCACTGAACTGTCGCTGCTCCAACCTTAGGAATGAGCTGCTTCATGTCATCAAATTGGCTCGCCTTGTTTGTTTTCGCCAGAAAATCCTGGAAGCATCAAAACAACACACCCAATTACTCTCATCCTGGACAACACGGTATACAACGCTTGCCCTACTTTCACGTATTATCACGTAAAGCCATCCACACACGTCAAGGTGAGCGATCAATGCACAGATTCTGTGATCTCTTCTATTAAGAGTATTTGTGGATCGTTGAAACCTTGAGTTCCCTCTCTTCAATCATCCCATTTTTATCCTGATCCACCATGTCGAACGCCCTCTTCGTGGCAACTAATCCCACCATCGCAGCACAAAAGTATAGACCCACAGAGTATTAAATGGAGAAATTAGGCATGGATCATCGTTACCACTACCACTACCATCACCATCATCATCATCATCATCATCGTCATTAATTCGTCAATTTGACTTCTTCCGGAAAGAAGATGCACTGAAAATTATCTTGCAACCTAAAAATTCCTCCTCAGTGAAAGCATCCTCTTCCCACTCAACAAAGTCTTGTCCGTCAATCTTTACAACATTAAGAACGTAAGTGGCTTCCAAGGATGATTGATAATCTTCCCCCCCCCCCCCCTCTTCCCTCTCTCTCTCTCTCTCTCTCTCTCTCTCTCTCTGTGTGTGTGTGTGTGTGTGTGCATAGATCGATCGATCCAGAGAGAGAGAGAGAGAGAGAGAGAGAGAGAGATTCGGAACAAGAAAGAACAAGAGATCAATGTTGAAATTGCCAGAAAGTGGTGTAGGAGAACAGACAAGCAATGAAGGATAACGCTTTTGCAATTAAAAACAATTGTACGATTATACTACAGAAGAATTAAGAAATGTTATGCTGAATTAGTCTACCTTGAATTGGGACTTCGGGCATTCCCATGTTGTTTCGCTACATCATTTTTAGAATTGCAGGGAATTTCAAGATCGGTAGCATAGCAGCGTAACATAGGATATCATTCCGTAGTGTCGCACCATATGTTATTGCTCTGCCAAGTACTATTTTACGATGTTAATGTCCCCCCCCCCCCCCCTTCTCTACCGTCCATCAACAGGACGTACCCAGTAAGCTGATTTTCGTAGTATGCGCGCTGCGTTTTTTCGTCTACATACTGAATCCAATGTACTGATTTCTCTGTGTAGCGGCAATGGTAACAATTATCGGGTAGTGTAAGGAGTTTTATCATTAGCTGGTTCAGCCCAAGAGTAGCAGAGCTACACGGATGATGGCAATGCTCAATTACAAAGAGAAAGGAGAAAGGTGCCGCAAGAGGCCCAAATGTACTCCTTACCCGAGATAGGGACTTCATTATTAAATGCACAAAATATATGAACCAATGAGCCAAATGGCCGCATTTCACCGCCATTGAAACCCAACGAAGAGAAAAATGAAAGCGAGAAGCAAGCAAGCAGGATAATTATCCAAAATGTTATATCTACTGCGCCACCTCATTTCTCTTAGATGTAAATTATAAAAACGTTCGAGAACTAATAGTTTCATCCTCAAGCATTGGTAGCTTCTTGGATAGGGAAATATTGTTGTCGGGATATTTATTAGTGCTACTTTTAACAACATATTCATACTTCTTGAAGGTGTCCGGTATGGGGTCCTGCGAATCGATTTATCGATCGAAGGTGTTGATGTTATTATCCCTTCAGCAAGTTTTCTTTGCATCACTTGAACTGCCTCCCGTGCAGATTTAGAGAAGTCGCGCAGAGCACTCTCGGCCTGCTCCTTTTGTATTTAAGATCTCAAAACACACCCTTCGGTGATGATAAGAACATTATTGTCATTGTGCTACCTTTGGGAGCGCATTTAAACACCGAGCAGTCTGATGTTATTGTTGATGGATTGTATTAATTCACTCAAAGTTATCGAGATGCCTCGAACAAACTTCCGAAAGCTAAAATGATCCCAGAAAGGCTCTCCACCGTTGATTGCATTTCTTACATGTAGTAGTCATTGTGTTATTGCTACCTGCTCAATAGTGGTTGGATATCGTGCAGAGGGATCCTGGTCATAGCCCGCAAGCATTATTCTCATCGTGTCGACAAACTGCTCGCTCCTCTCCAAGCTCCACTCCATGGTTGCCACTTGCGTCTCACTTGCGTCTGTTGTGATCACGCGTTGTTTGTTGTTGCAAGAAGTGTTGTGCGATGTCAATTAGTAGAAACATTTTCATGCGAAATATGACGAATACTTCCATCATATTTTTATTTTTCTAATGAGAATGTGATTTAGAGGAGAAGACAAGCATGATCATGACCTATGGCTTGAAAACAGCTAAGTCTGAACATGTGGGTCTACCAACGACATCTAGAGAACAATCGACTAGATCTACGCGTACGAGCGTATACACAATGCACTTCTTTTGTTTCATTTTGATGCTTGCTTCCTTCCTTGAGCAACATCCATAGATGAAGAATTTGGATGGATTTCCTCAAATATTTGGGGAAATCTTTGCCATCATGCATGCAAACAGGCTAGCCGAATAAATGATTTTTGTTCCCATTTTCTTCGAGCATAAAATCAAAATTTGGACAAGAAAATGAATTCGCGAATTTCGACGTACGTGTTGATGAGTTTAAGAATAATTTCTGGGGACGTTGTGGAAGAATTAGTTGATATTTCTTCTCTTATTGCTCTGAAAAATGAAAACATCGTAGAAATTAAGTCTATTTCTCTGAACAGTATAAGATATCAATCCAACAAAAGTTCTGGATTTGTTGATTTTAACATTCCAGATTTGGTGTTGAATTGATTGAACGCTCATTTACATGAGATTCATTCATTGAGGCATGTCGTATCCAAGAATATAGATCAATACTAAAAATTAGGCTACGTTCGGCGATTTATTTCACGGCACTAAACCTGAAAGCAGCGAATTCGCACGAACCCCCCCACACATCCAGTACGCCCTCGCATAGGCCTTAGCACAGCAGAGAGCTAAAGCTCTCTGAGATGGTAAAAAATACCAAGTGCCAGGATGTTGAGCGGTTGTTCGAAAACTTTTTAAGTTGCAGTAGGCCCCATGAATCAAACTGTGCCTTAGTTAGCCCACGAGCAGCCCAGGTGCAGGTTAAGCAGGAAAAGCAAGAAGCAATTCCCACAGCATCCCCACCAAAGTCCATAGTTGGAAAACAGAGAGAGCAGAAAAACAGGCGCCAGAAGCTTCCAAACCACCGAAGAACTCAGCAACGTAGAGCATTGGTGAGGGAGGTTTCGCCTACCGGTCAATCTTCACGTAAAGTTACTCTCTGTGACCCGAAATCAAAATCGAAGTCTAGAGTTTACACTACTAGAACTGAGGTCGATTCTTCATCAGGGGATGTCCCTCAAATTAAGGATGAATGTGTCCGAAAGAAATGCCGAGACATCGTTCTAAAAGACGGGTTACTCTCTGGTAAAAAGAGACCTCTTGATGAGAAGAAACTTCGTCGAAGAGAGCAGAATCGCCGGGCCGCAGTGAAATCCAGAAAGCGGAAGAAAGTTTATTTACAGGAACTGGAAAACAAAGTTAAGAAGCTTCGCGAAACTAACGATGATTTAATGGCAAAAATGCAAGCCTTGATTGCTGAGAACGAGAAATTGAGGAAAGGCGTGACAGTGAAAGCTTCTTCGCCTTTGCCACAATCTCCAGCACCATCGTCGCTAAATTGTTCCCCAACACCATCGTCGTTAAGTTGTGACACTTTTTCCAAAAGGAGTGTTTCGTCAACCGAGGAAAATAATTTGCAGGATATAATTTATTCGAATGTCGTCAAATCCGAGTCAGCAGAACTCGCAATTCCACAGCAGATGGAGTTGACGGCAACGAATGTATTCCAGCACTTGAGCTTCCTTCTTCTGACGATCCTTCTCGCCTTTGGAAACCAGTGGAAGACCTTCTTGGCAGCGACCACACAGCATCATCAACATCCGCAACGAAAGGAAGCTGGCCAACGACCGAGTCCTTCGAGGTTGCCGATTTCTTCGTTGAATAAGGGTGACACAGATGAAGTTGTTCACGACAATGATAGAACGTCATTCCTCGGGTCAAAAAAGATAGTATTTCAACGGAACATACAGATGGTCAAATTTTTCCAAACTATCTTTTTAAGTTCTCATCATATCCTCAACCCACTTAGCATTCCAAAGATAGGATTTGTAACATGAGCACACTACTTGTGACAAGCACGTTTTTATCATCGTAGTAACTACTAGTTCATTCCGATGGCAATAAAAATGCATGAATGAGCGAGAGAGCTGCAATTGCACATCGATACAACGCAATTCCATTCTCTAGTTCTGACTTTACTAGCATGATGCTGTAAATGCGAGCGTACACAATGCCAACAACTTTGATTAAGTTTTACCATGCATTTGAATACAGTAGATATTGCGAGCTTGCTATCTAGCTATCATCATCTAATGGAGCTAGTGATTACAGCTATGGACAGAAATGCCATCACATGGCCGCGCGAGGAACGCCGCGCAATTGTAAGATCAGCAGAGCGTGCTAGCATGTGTTGCATGGTGTGCTGCACGCATGCAGTGTCACTATGTTGCTCGCTACTTCTGGCCTACCAAGCTACTACTCACTACTCACTAGAGTTCACAGCACAGTGGCGTACTAGCGTATGGGACATGCTAGCATGGCTAGTTGGCAATGTATTAATAGCTAGCTAGCTAGATAGATCGTGATCTGTACGTCAGACAATGCTAGAATGTGCTAATTTGCTGTGCAATGATGCGATGCCACGGTGCTGCATGTCTTGTCGCGAGCATCCGCCCGCACTTGACATGTCATACATTTCTAGACTAGACGACATAGCTGTAGTAACTACCGCCTAGCCTTGCCATGCATGTTGATCTCACATCGAATTCCACTCGAAGAAAAATGCATCGATCAGATTTTCAAGTGATTACCCCACCTAGTTGTACTCCTCACTCAATTTTGTACAATCAGATATGCATGAATTCACATTTGATTTTTTTGTAGTACGATGCTGCTGCTTTATTAGTAGTAATATTCTCTTTCATGCTTAGATCTCTACGCTACGCGTATTGTTGAAGGAAAATTATGAGAAATTTTAAAAGCACAAGTATGAGTTGTAGCTTCTTATTTGAGCGAATCATTCCAGTTTCTTTTGCTCAACTTTCACTTAGGCTTATACTTGAAATTGTCGGCGTAAGCTTTGACAAATTTCTTTTTCTTTTTGGGCTCTTTGATTTCAAACTCGAATCCTGGTCAAAATTTATTAGATAGATTTTTCAGATTTCAAAATAAAACAAAACAAAATTTACAAATCCACACCTTGCTTCTCGCAATATGCAACAGCGTCCTCTTTGGTTTCGAACTGAAGATGCAACTGCCTTGTGGTCTGTTTACCACTAGTCCATCCCATAAGGGGATTGGCCCACCTCCTATCCTCTTTATCGAATTCAACTAACCACTGCTTTGTATTTTCAATTCCTTGCTGCGATGCGGTACGTGCAGGGATGTAAATTGTAACCTTATTTGACAAAGCCTTGTCTGGGGCTCCTGAAGCCACCGCTAGGCCGGAAAAACGACGTGATCTAATCGTGTTGGGCAGACTAGAAACAGAATATTTGGGAAGGATGGTATTGATCCTGAAGTTTGATGCAGCCATACGCATGCGAATCGCCATCATAGCTGGACGTGCCATCATGGGGGGTTGGACTGCTTATCGTCCTGAGTTATGCATTCAGGTTCGAAGTTCAGATCACAATTTCGCATTCTTTGCACATGGAGGATGTATTTTGTCGAAAAAGTCATGTCATTTACCTTGTCGTTAGTCATATATTCCATGTAATATACCCTGATCTCGAAAGTACCTCACCCACTTTAATCACGAAGTTGGGCTGCGACAAAACAAAATGCAAAGCATTTCAGTCATCTTGACCGGGATCATGTGCAAAAGAATCTGAATGGCGAAGCGAAATATTAAAATTTTGTGGACACTTAATTAATCGCCTATTACTCGGAAATGGCTTCCCGCGCCTCGAACTACGAGTAGCATTGGCTGGCTCGCAATGGGGGAGGAATTTGACGAAGATGATTTAATAACCTCATTGGTAAATTTCCTCCTGAAGCAGTATCCAAGCGAGTTGCGGATCATTCTCGAAGCGGAAGATGAGAGCTTACACTATGGCCTCGAAATAGAGTAAGACGATTCTGTTTGTTCAAATAAGTTCGATCTTTGATACTAGAAACTGTAATTGTAATAGGGTTCCATGCCTCGTGCAGCGAATGCCAAAGATTATAGAAGCAGTTCTTTATTGCCCTGATAAATTGCTTCCGGTATTCAATGAAGCAGTATTCGAAGCGCAAAAGATTATACAAAAGGAAAATGATAACCTTCAGAATCATGCTCCAAAAATTCTTTGTCATGCAAGGCTATGCAATTTGCCACCGCTGCAAGAATGTAATCGTCCAACTGTAAGTGCGATACGTTGTAAAGATGCGAGGAAGATGATAGTGATATCAGGGACGGTAATAAGGACAGGAAGTGTTAAAATGCTTGAGGCAGAAAGAGAGTATCAATGCACGAGATGCAAGCACCGTTTTCGCGTCTTCTCGGATTTGGAACAAAATAGTGTTATCGAGTTGCCGAAGACTTGTCCCTCACCTCAAGATGGAAAAAAGAAACCATGTAAATCGCAGTCGTTCAACTACGTAGAAGGATCACATGTATGTAGAGATTATCAAGAGATCAAGATTCAGGAAATAGTGCAAAAGTTGACTGTAGGCTCCATTCCGCGGTCAATGATGGTTGTTTGTCATGATGATCTGGTAGACAAATGTCAAGCTGGAGACGACATTACAATAGCTGGGGTTGTAAGACAGATGTGGAACCCTTTTGTTCGAGACAAAAGATGTGAAGTCGAGTTATTCATTGAGGCAAATCATATCAGGGTAAACAACGACACAAAATCAACCTTAAGGATAGACGAAGATTTGAAGAAGGAATTTGAAGAATTTTGGATTGATCATCAAGACAGACCCCTCGAAGCAAGGAATTTTATTGTGTCTGGCATATGCCCGCAACTCTACGGATTGTTCATGTACAAGCTGTCCGTGGCCTTGACAATTATTGGCGGTGTGAGAAGAATTGATAGCTGCGGATCAAAAATCCGAGGAGAAAATCACCTTCTGATTGTTGGGGATCCCGGCACAGGCAAATCACAGCTTCTCCGTTATGCAGCGAAGCTTACAAATCGTTCTGTGTTAACGACTGGAATAGGAACTTCCAGTGCTGGCCTAACAGTTGCTGCAGTAAAGGATAAAGGGGGAGACTGGGCTCTGGAGGCCGGTGCTCTCGTTCTTGCAGATGGAGGAATATGTTGCATAGATGAATTTGGCTGTGTGCGTGAGCACGATCGAGTCACCATCCACGAAGCTATGGAACAGCAGACCTTAAGTGTTGCTAAAGCCGGTTTGGTGTGCAAATTGAACACAAGAACCACGATTTTTGCAGTGATGAATCCAAAAGGCGCTTACGATGTCCAGGCAGATCTCTCTGTGAACTGTGCAATAGCATCGCCCCTCCTCAGCCGCTTTGATCTTATACTTCTGATGCTCGACTCGCAGAATGAGGAATGGGATCGGAAAGTCTCGCAGCACATCATGGAATCACAGCCTCGACCGAACGCCGTCGGCGTGGATCTGACTCAACCTGCTCCATGGACGCAAGTTACCCAGGGGATAAGCAAGAAGAAGAAGAAACCTTGGCCTTTGGAAAAGATGCAAGCTTACATACACTATGTGAAGACATCATTTACGCCCCAGCTCTCTCGATTTAGCGAGCAAATCTTGCTCCGATATTACCAAGAGCAACGACAAACGGATTATCGCAATGCAGGTACTACCTTTCAACTTTTCAGCAGCAGCAATAACAGCACCAATCACTTGGGGAAGAAGCTTATTTGTGTTGTTCTTCTTCGATGTTAGCTCGGACTACAATCAGATTGCTAGAGAGCTTGATTAGGCTGGCTCAAGGTTGAGTGGCCATCCTCTTTCTTCATTCTTTCATGCATATATCCCTCACCGTGTTGCTAAATGAATGTGTAATCTCCATTTTCAGCACACGCGAAACTGATGTTTAGAGATACCGTATTTCCACAAGATGCTATAGCTGCCATCATACTGGTAGAGTCATCGATGGAAAGTTCTGGGGTCACCGATAGGCCTTCGGCGTTGCATATGATCTTCGAAGAAAACCCAGACTCTCTGTTCAAGTAGTAACGATATTTGTAGAATATAATTAACCGATTAGACTTTACTCCCCATTCATTGTTAAGATTGCCTTCTACAATATGATACCAGAAAGCGGGAAAAACAAATATTGCAACAGCTGGATCTTGGTAAGATTCCACGAAATGAGCGATTCTACAGCTATTATGCCCACTTAAGACAAGGAGCTTCACGAGACGTGGAAATCATGACACCTCTATCCTCTGGTGGGTTCGCTCTTTGCAAAGATGATGATTCAAGATCAACAATTAACACCATGAGATAGATTCTCTCACACGTTCAATATAACACAAAACACACACACACACACACACACACACACACATATATATATATATATATATATATATATAGAAATATCGCAAGGATGCTGCAATCCCAGCAACCAAGTGAAGTATCAAGTTCTTGTGCGGAAAAATGGAGTTAATCAATGGTGCGACCTTGAGTCTTGCGTTCAAGCTGGAAACGGAAAATACGATGTTAAAGTTGCAAATACAAAAGAAGCTGTTAAGGTTAGGAATCCCCTCTTCCCGCTTCATAACATGAAAAGAATTTATGATACGAATTCTCAACAAATGATTTCATAACCTACAGCTTGGAATAGCCAACTCCACATGTTCTCAAATCGAGGAGTCTTTTATCCGGGAGATTGAGGTTCTGCAGTTTCATCTCGAGGAAGAGAGACAAAGAGAGAAAAAATGATGATGTGTTCTTCAGGAGAACGATGGAAATGGTGAAAATTTGAGTCAAGAGGTCGGAGCAGATTGCAAGGAAGAATATCAAATTGAAGAGGCTCGCACCAACTCCAGGCAAAAAAACAGCGAGAATGAAAGTGATGAAAACATCGATAGGTAATGCTCCCAATTTGGAAATGTAATAATGACCCCACACAGATTGTTCTCTTACACAGAAACTCAACAGTGCAATCCGCGAAGCAAACTCCAAAGAAGCGGAAAGAGAATCCAGAAACAAACGAACAAAAACCTCAAAAGTCTAGGAGAGCCGATGTTGGCGACGATCTTGAAGACATGGGAATTCTCGACGATTTAGATGTGAATCTTGAGATCGAAGATGAGACAGGTAAACTCCCTAAATTACGTAAATTTTGAGATTTTAAAACCTTCTTTTTGTTACAGGCGAGGGTTTTGCATCATCTCCAATTAATTTCACTTAAAATTATGTAAAATTTCAATTCATGCCATGTTAAATTTAATTAATTACATGTATTTATTATTGTAGTAACGACAACAAGCGCTCCATTTTAAATCTAATTAAATGCATTTACAATTATAGTAATAAACTACTTACCTTCAGTAGTTTTGCCATTCATGATGCACGCACACCAAGACACTTTTTCTTTTGCATGTCGCAAGCATGAGCAAGTCATGATGGATTCGCGCAAGTGCTCACATGAATGCAAGCTAGCAAGTGTGTAGCTAGGTAGCCGCACCAAATGTTCTAATGCTAGCCTAAACCGAAGCACAATTGCTCATTCGCTCCGGCTAAGGTGCGCATGCATTGGCTAGTCTAGAAGTGTCTAATATTCATTTTGTTCTGGCACGTTTGTACGATCGAATAATGTTTGTGATCGTTCTAGCGTTGTTGTACTCGAAGGTTTCGCAGCAGTCATAATATATCGAAATGCGCATCATAGGTCAAAAAAAGCAGCGGCACTTCCAAGGCGCAGCGCCTGGCGCAGGTCAAGTCGGAGTACCTGTACCCTCTCAATACCTCAACACAAAGCGCATCGTCTTCATCGACCCCCCCCAGCTCCGCTAGTCCGTCGCCGCCTTCTTTAAGGCCATCTCGGGATCTTGCTATGCAAGAACGACGTCGCACTTTCTAGTTTGCGACCACGCCCGAGCAAGGAGCAGGAGCTCCATCCAAAAGCGCGACCGACAAAATCTAGAAAATGCCGATGCTGTGCAAGACATGTAGTGGTTGCATGCACTGCATGGTTGCCATTTTATGTCTATCTAGACGTGTGCACATGCAGCATGCGCCAGGCTAGCAGGGCACGGAGTTATGTCACTTGTCACTTTCAACTTTAGGCAATTGGACATAAACTTTCTAGCTTTAGCAATGATGAATCCAATTTTAGCATCATCAGTCGATTACAGCATGAGCATGGCATTGACCTCCTTTGGATCCAAATTTGGAAGGTTAAAAATCGCAGCAATCAATCTTTCCATGGATCTTCCAGAGAATTGCATGATTTTGAATAATTTCATCCGCAGTGCCTTTGCATTAACGTTGCCGGAACGGATAGCCTTTCCTATTAAAGATAAATAAATGATCAGTTGTATCTTGCTGCGTGGAGAACAATTTGCCTGGAGTTATTTCATACTATATGTTACATCCTACCAATTAACTAGCTCGCGGCATCTGTTGAATAACATTAAGAAATAAACCTAGTATTATTACCTAATGCTTTACACAGCGAGATTGCCGTGGTACATAGGAGCTCGTTAGGTTTCTTCGCTTTTCCTGCAAAAGGGAAGAAGATGGGAACGATATGAGCGGAGAAATGGAAGGCAAGTTTCAACGTGTTATGCACGTTACGCTACTCAAGCAGCAGTCATATTGTTTGTTAACCCGTGATCATGCACATGAGGCGGAATAGGCGAAGAACGTCCTCACCTGGGGGTAAAATAAATAAGGGAGAGCAGGGGATCAGTTAGCCGACTTTAGGTCAGAGGTAGGTGTTGTGTGGTGGTGATGGTGGTGTTCATTGTTATCATACTGCAGATCCTGTAGTAGTAGTAGTAGTAGTAGTAGTAGTAGCAGTAGTAGTACCGATTTCGAGGAGTCCAAGATGCAACAAAGGGCAAAGAGAGAGCAGCACTTCCTTCAGCTTAGAAGGAATAATCCACAATGACAGCGAAGAGGAAGATGCTCGGCTTGCTGGCGATCCAGGAGTTCCCCCCTTCATTTCCTTATCATAGTTACCACAACCATCCTTCTCGTATTGGTCTCCCTCCTCCTCTTCCTCCTCCTCCTCCTCCTCCTGATCATCATCATAATCGCCTCTTCCAACATCTAGTACTTTCTGGCCCTCATGGTACAAACGTCTTAAGCTTCGTTGCAGCTTATCCAAATCTAAGCTCTGAGAAGTACTAGAAAGCTTCACACCTGGAAGAAGAAGAAGAAGATGAAGAAGAAGAAGAGGAGGAGAAGGAGGAGTGGTGAAACGACAAGAGGGACGACGAGAGAACAAATAATTAGCAGAGTAATCAGCAATACACGTAGTAAAGCGGTGAGTTTCGGTAGAGATGCTGAATGATTTCGCAACTACAAAGATCGATCGTCGGCATTCTCCCCCCTTCTCATCAAACTCTCCGTCGTTTTTGAAACAAAATTGAAGAGAAAGTTGCATCAGACACTAACAAACGGATTTAATGTCTCTTTCCGTCTTCGTATTTTTGTTTCCAGCCTTTGGTTTGTTCTCTGTGCATTGTATGTGTTGCGTATATCACATGAGTCCGCTACGATGGAAACACTGGATGCAAGCTCTGCATTGGAGACTTGGATTTGTCCTAGCAGCCATGCCTTTGACCATGCGCCCAAGGGGGAGAGAGATGCTATAGATGATAACGATGATTCTGCCTTTTCCTCTCTTCTTCCACTTCCTTCTTCTTCTTCTTAGTAAAGAGACGGAGCGGCATCAAAGCAAGAAAAGAGTGCGTTACAAGAGGAAGATCGATCACATCATGACAGAAAGGAGAAGGAGAAGAAGAATGGAAAGGATACGTGGAAGATGAATTATTACCGTTGATCAATTTGAGTAAGTTGTGGAATAAACTTGACAATTTTCGGTAAGCAGAGGGGGGGGGCACAGCCATCCCCGCTCGGTCCTCCCTCTCAGAATCTTCTTTGCCGACGCTGCTTTCACTGCTCCTTTTCTTCTTCTTTTTTTTCTTCTTCTTCTTCTTGCTGCTATTTGCCTTATTATCTCTATTACTTTCCAGCGTATCCGCGAGCCGTCGATACTTCCTTTCGATGCTGCTTATGAGCTAAGAGAGGAGGAAAGGCGGATAAACGTTATCAATCATTGCATGTACTATTTAGAGTACAATAGTCTGGTAGATTCAATATTTAATATGTATATATATATATATATATATATATATATACATATTATTATTATTTTTTGAAAACATATTCAGTGCTCTTATTCGTGGTATGTTATAAATATTATTACGGGTCTATATTTCTTCAACATCTGTGTCACAGCGATTGCAGCTGCTTTATCATCAACGCAGAACGCTGCGTGTATCAACTTGCACGTCAGCTCTCCAACTGGACATGTGCCGCTAATAATCTATCGATCAAAATACAACAGCAGCAGCAGCAGAAAAACCAGAACACCACAACACAAAAGACATCGTAAATGACCAAGTTGATAGGAAATACAGAGGAGACTGCTACATCATCATCATCACCATCATTCGAAGCTTATGCGCTATTACTGGTGCTACTATGAAACAACTACCACAACTAATACTAATACTATTACTACTATCTACTACCGCTTTAGCATTTGTCTGTAAGAGTAAGGTCAGTATCTTCTCTAGAAACTCCTCCAAGTAGCGTATATTATCATTCTTATTGGTAGTAGTAGCATCATGCGCTTTCCTCCTCCTCCTCCTCCTCCTCCTCCTCCTCTTGTTCCCTCTCCCTGGTTGTTCTCCTTCATTTGTGTGGAGGAGGAGAGCTGGTAGCAATGGGCGAACGATTCGTATGGAATCACCAAAAACCTCAGAAAGGCTGCAAGATCAAACATTTTTATTACTACACTAGTCGCATTATGGAGACGCCAAGAGAGTAAGAGGGGGGGGGGGGGGGAAGCGTTGAGGATGATTGGAAGAAACGAATTTCACCTAGTAGGTGCTATTATTCTTATTAGGTAATAGAGACTGGTGTCGTATCATCAAATTTGAAAAGTCAACTTCTTCTGGCGAAAGCTTGCTACGGTATTGACGAGATGGTTATCGAGAGCTCGAGACAGGTAAGGCAGCATCGGCGCTATTTTATATATGATAATAATAATAACAATAATAATAATAAGAAGAAATAACAAGACACAATAATGACAACAAAGCAGCATCATGATCAAAGGACCACAGAAAGAAGAGAGAGAGAGAGAAAGAGAGAGAGAGAGAGAGAGAGAGAGAGAGTATTAAAGGACAAGAATAGGACAAGGGGCGACGAGGGTAGATGCCTTGTCATGATTGGCCACATCCTCAGCATCAAATACGTTAAAAAATAGCCATCATCATCACCACCACCACCACCACATAGAATGGATGTAGTCGTTATGTTCTTCGTTGAGAATGTGCTCTCACCTAAGCAGCGTGATGATTTTCGGCGAATTGCGAGAGAGTGCATGTGCTGGAGGGCCAGAGGCTAGGTGAATATACATAGTATATATTATTAATATAGCTATGAGTGAGGACGACGATGATAACGGTGATGGTGATGATGATATAAATTTGTCAACCAATGATATCCTCATACGATACTACTACTTATCAATGAATTATTTGGTATATGCATGCAGCATTATCATCGTTACAAGCACGCCAACTATACACTATATATCTAAATTTACTATACCCATATATCAGCAGAGATTCTCATCGTCGTCTTTCTCTCTGAGCTGCTGCTTCCAGAATTAGTGCCGCCATTGCTCATGACTGTCGCATAACAACGAATCAACAGAGCAGCGTGCAAATACTTAACAACGAGGAAAGCAAGCAACTTATGAATGAACTAGAGAAGAGAGTAGTGACGGGAGAAGACAGGGAGAGGAAGGAGATTGGTGGGAGAGAAATAAAGCCATACAAAAACCTTGGCCGTTGTCATCATCGTTGTCCAACAACTTCTCGCAGGATCTGATAAGACATTTGTAGTCAGAGTATTGGAGAATACCCGTCTGCATCATCATCATCATCATCATCATCATCATTATCATCCTCGTCCTCGTTATTTATATAATCCTGTTTGGACGGAAAAGAAGTCATTTTCACAGCATATGTGTGCAGTAATGCGCGTCAGCAACCATGCTAAGCTCTATTTTGAATCTACAACACATATAATGATGATGATGATGATGATGATGACGATGGTGTCCATTCTTTCTCGTAGCTAACTGTTGAATATCGAATTATTACTCAAAGAAATGAATGAGTCACCT
>ADNK01003500.1:32500-67500 GCA_000320545.1 Bigelowiella natans CCMP2755 | reverse complement strand
GATTATAACGAGTGCAGATGTTTTGTAGACGCTTTGCCACTAGAGTGGGGATCTAAAGAAAAAGAAGAAGAAGATGATGATGATGAGCGAGAGAAGAGGTAACGACATAATGAATGTTGATCCCTAAGAGTGATGTTTCTTGAGTAAATACGTGCTACTATCATTGTTATTTTGTTATCGTACTCAATATTTCATCACATATTCGTGTTTGCTTGAGTGCCTAATAATTGTTTCTTAGCAATTGCTTCTTCTTCTTCTTCTAGATAGTTTCAGTAGCGGCAGTCTAAGGAAGAACAACCCCAATCTCCTCAATCTCCCCATCCAAATCCAGAAAGTGTGTTAGTATCAAGCTTTCCGATGGCGTCCATACACCATTGCTCTTTGAAATGCCAGATCCTTGAGGCAGTAACGTACTGGTAACCCATGACAACAACAACAACAACAACAATCATAATAATGAATTAAACAGTGTTTTCCTCTTCTGTTTTTTAAATCTTCCTTCTTCTTCTTCTTCTTGTTCTTGTTCTTGTTCTTTACGCAGCAGACCTCTCTAGATCCTTAGCAACATCCAGCGCCATCCTGAGGCAGGGAGAGAAAGATGGTAGTAAGAGGGAAAAGGAAAACACACATGTCGCTCAATAATAGGAGAAAGAAATTCGTATTATATGCAATTCCAATTTCTCCTCTCTCTTCCCTCCTTTCATATACGACGACGACTACTACCACAACTACTACTACTACAACAACAACTACCACTACTACTACTACTGCTATTGAGTACATTGGCTGCTTCTCACTGCCGCCTTCATGAAAGGAATCTGTTACCTAATGAATCATCATCATCATCATCATCATCATCATCACCACACGAATGAACAACCAGGATAATCAGCAACAAAGCTACTAATCATCGCAGCACATTGTTGTTTGTGTTGCCGTACTATGATGTAAATCAGGCGTTTGAGAGCGGGGTAACTGTTCCACGCCAACCAGATCAAGTCTGGATTATTGCCTGCTCGTTGGAAGGGGGGGGGAGGACCGCAACATAGTAAGCAGCAGCACAAACACAAGAAAAGGGGGAAATCATAAGCTTTGCCATCCTCGTACTTGTCGTTGTACCAGGAAAAGGATCTCAAATTGCTATGATTCTTTGCTACTTGTTTTAGGGTCATGGAAAATGATGTGTGATTACATGCGCCCACAGTTACGATTATCATGCTTGCAGTCCAGAATAGATCCTATGTGATGATGATGATGATGATGATGATGATGATGATTCAAATACTTATTGTACGCGTAATGCTGTAGTTGATTGTGTTGTTTGGAGGAGAGGAGACGATGATGAGCCGATTACATGTATTTAATTATGTAAATTGTGGAAACATGCATAACCTTCCTCACAAGAAGAGACCCTTCTCTGAATAGAGCCAAACCGATAAGGTTTCTCACCCTGTAAAGTAAACAAATGCACGTACAAAAGCACCATCAATAACAACAAATTTATTTCTTCTTTAATTTTGTAATAGTACTATTTGTGTAATCGTTCTTCTGCTGATTCTCTGTTATAAGATCCTACTATGTGTCAATGTATCGATCCGCTCTACCCTCCCCCCCCACACACTATAATCATTATTCTTATATATTTTTAAAATTACATTTTCTCCACGTCCTGAATGACGAGCGCATTCGGAATGTTGCACTTCCGCAATATCTAGCATAGAAAAGAGACAGGAAGTAAGTGGAAGAAGAAGAAGAGGAAGAAGATGATACCCTCCAGTAGTGGTGTGCTAAAAAAAATTGGTAATGACAAGTAGGCACTGATGTCATCATCATCATCATCATCAAAATACCACCTTTCTATGAATGCTGAGCTCTCTGACATCAAGAGTAATGTTGTCCAGAAGGAGCTGCTTATTGTTGTTGTTGCTGCTCTTGCTGTTATTACTTCTCCCAGGCAACCCCCCCCCCCCTCTCCCACTTGCAGTGTAACTACTCTTGGAATCATCATCTGCAGGATGAGCCGCAAGCGGAAGTGCTCTTTGAGAAACCGAGGAAGAAGCAGAGGCATAGAGTTTATAGAGGAGGAGGAGGAAGAGGAGGAGGAGGAGGAGGAGGAGAGGGGTTGAATATATTGCCAAAAGGGTATCATGTAGTTACAAAATAACCCTATCATGTAGTTACAAAATAACCCCATACTCCCTCATCTTCCCTCTCATCCCATCGTAAAAGCAATCTGTATCTTCTTCTTCTTCTTCTTCTTTTCCCTCCTCCTCTTTTATGGCCACCACCACCCCACCACTTACCGATGCACCAACACGCTCACAAAGTACAGCGCATGGGCTTGTCTTATCCTACAAACAACAATTGTTTAGTCATAGCACAGAGACCGAATCCATCCTCTGCTAATTATTAAGCTATTGTTCAAAAACTACTACTACTTTTACTACTGCTTTGCTGTTTGTACTTTTTGATTTTAAAGGGAAGAGATAAGATAGCTGTTATAGTGTCTTCGCGAACTGGAAGCTCCATAGAGAGCAGAGACCATATCCACGGGGATATCTGCCGTAATACACGTCATCATCATCATCATCATCATCATCATAACGTAGTGAGACGGCAAAGAAACAGAGAAAGAAAGAAAGAAAAGAAGGAGAGCGCAGGTACATACGCGGTCTCATTATCCCCTTTCTCCTCCCCTTCTTGGGGAAACGATAGTGATCCTTCGAGGTGCGGTAGTAAATAGCAGCGGTAGTAGTACCAATAGTGGTAATGGCCCCTAGCTATCTAGCTAACCCACCTTTTCATAAACTCCGTGACCATCGTTCATTGGAGAAATAACGTTTTTCAGGGATCCAGGATGGTACCGCTGGGCTCGCATGCCTACCAACACAAACAACACCAAAGGTGGTTATGCCGCCATTACACACACACATACATACATACATACATAGTTAGTTAGTAGTTGGTGATGTTTGGAACTGATCTCGCTATATTATCACTGAACGATCCCTCTATGACTCAACGTTCCCCTTTGGGTTAAGGTTAGGATAATGTATTACACGCAAGTCCTCTCACCACAACCCCCTTCTCCGGCTGCGTGGCGAAAGCAAACGGTGTTTCCCTGGAGGGGGAGGAGGAGGAGGAAGATACAATAATGTGGGTGAAGAAGAAGAAGAAGAAGATGATGATGATGATGATTATGATATATCTGTAGCATCAAAATGCAGCATGACATGCAAGATTATGACGACGACGTTAATTACTTCCAAGCCATGACACGATCCAAAAAGCTTGGATCTATTCCTGCAAAGATACGCAGATGATGATGATGATGATGATGATGATGATGAAGAGGAAGTTGAGGTTCATTCATGATCCATGACATAGAGAGAAAAGTGCAAAGTAGAAGCACGATAAAAGTTAAATATGAATACAACACACACAGTTCTTTAGTGATGAGATACCCACGGATAATACTCGTATTCCTTTGTCGTTGTCGTGTAAGTTATTATTGATATGTGTGTGACGATGAAAGAAACCAACTTCCTTCTTCTTCACAACACCTTCATTCACACATGATGTTGTAACTCACCTTGCTTCGAATTGGAATGGCGCTGCGGAGCGTTGTTGTTCTTGAAAGCAAAGAGCTTGTTGATTGGATGCGAATAGGGGTTAAGATGAATGAATAACCTGACGACGACGACACATCATAACAACAGAGAAAAGAAAGAGACCGCAAGTTGTCATTGCTCGTTCAAGGATTGAACATCGTGAAATCAAGATGAGATTATTCAACACTAAAGCATCATCCTCCTCCTCCTCCTCCTCCTCCTCATCATCATCATCATCATCATCATCATCATCATATTCTTCTTCTTCGGATACGGAGGCTCATATTCATTATCATCATCATCATCGTCGTCGTCGTCGTTATGATCAATATAATCGTCATCGTACAGCTGCACTAGCATCTGTGTCAGAGTTTGCTCGTTGGCCAACGGTAAGTAAGGCATTCCAAAAGTCGTCAGCCAAACCTATCAAGTACAACAACGCCACAACAACACAGACCAAAAACATTAATCTAAGCAGCACACAATCATCACGTATACTACTCTCTCCATATACAGGCAAGATTATACTACTATTACTACTATTGCTACTACCATGGGCGTTCTTACTACTTAGTATCATGATTGTTTTTGTAAGTTATTATGGATAAGATCAGAAGAATGCTGCTCCTGCTGCTGCTGCTGCTGATGATGATCTACCACTGCGTGCCTCTGAGCATTGGCTACACTCTCCCGATATGCGACAAGGCTATTGGTATAATAACGACGAAGAACATATTTTGTGCACAACGATGATCATGGAAATGATGATGATGATGTGGATCAATAATCTACCTAAAATATCTGAAATGTCTAACGAATAGCATCATTGAAGACATCGTCGTCACCATAATCATCATCATCATCATCATCATCATCATCATCATTATCCCCCAAGTATTGATTACCTTGCGTAGCTTGCAGAGGCAAAAGCTGTTGTCAAAGATGGTTTCTTGGATGATGATGACGACGCAGTAGTAGGATCAGTAGCACCATCACCACCACCGATAGCAGAAGTTGTTGGTGTTGGTGTTGTTGTCATATATGCTAGGCCACTCGCTGTTCCTCCTCCTCCCCCCCCTCCTCCTCCTCCTCCTCTATGACTATCGATAACAGCTGGGGAGGAGAGGCTCAACTGCAATTTGGGTGGTTGCTGGTGCTGCAGTTGGTGCTGGGACTGAGTAAATGCTATCATCTATGTAACAATATAGCATCGTTGATTTATAAGAAGGAAGAGGAAGAGGAAGAGGGGGAGGAGGAGGAAGAGGAGGAGGAGGAAGATCGTGATGAGTATCGTTGCAAGGAATACAGCATCATCATCATCATCATCATCATTATTCAAGTAGCAGCGTTGAATGGAACGTGCAATTGCCTACCCCCCCCTTTTCTCGGAGAGCTAGCTCCACTATATCTTCCTCCTTCTTTTGGTTGGTTGGTTGTTGTTGTTATTGTTGATGTTGTTCCCAGGCATTATTGTCTATCTTCTAGGTGAGAATATGCAGATATGATGCATAAGCTCTCTCTCTCCCTTTCTCTCTCTCTCTCTCTCTCTCTCTCTCTCTCTCTCTCTCTCTCTCGTGTACACTTCTTCTTCTTTACCGGAGGGGAGTGCCCCTTGTTGCCAGTTATTGCAGCTTTCCCCTTTTTTGTCACGGTCGCTGTCGTTTGCATTGTTGTTGTTGTTTTTACTGTAGCAGCAGCCATCTTCTTGCCTTCGTCTACTCGAGCAGAACCAGCAGTAGGAGGACCAGAAGATGCGGGATTAAGAGGGGGGGGAGGAGGCCTGTATACATGGTAGTCTCGCAGCCATTCTGGAGACGTCAATGCTATGTACGTATTCGGTAACCTGACGATGATGATGATGATGATGAGAGTGATGATGATGATGATGACGATGATGATGATAACACTAACAACGAGCATCATCATGAATGATGATGGATGGCACTAAGAGCTAAGGCATGTGATCTTAAGGTGAGTTATTTGACGAGAGATTGTCCTAGCTAAAAGTTATGCTTATTACAGTTTGAGATGACGTTCGGCAGAGGCCAGGAATGCTAAAGTTACTAAATCAACCTACCCAACACATTATAATGAAGAAGTAGTAAAACCATCATCAATCAAGAAAGGAAGATGAAGAAGAAGAAGATAAGGAGAAACAGTGCAGAGAGAATACTAATTATCATGTAGAGAGGAGAAATCCCAACAAATAGAAAGGACTAAACAGGCTAAGTTGTTCGACGCAATTAGATCATTATTTTGCAGTGCTTAACTTATATTAGTGGTTGTTATCTTTGTTATCATAAAGCAATCGTTTGTAGTGTAGTACTGCTTTATTTTTTCTCTTATTGTTGTTGTTGTTGTTTCGTATTTCTACACTCATTACCACTCCTTTAATGATAATCTCCCTGCTATGCAAGTTGATTCCATTGGCCTCTCCGTTGAACGGGTGAGAAGGTCGCAGGTTTTTCTCCACCTTTTTGCATTATACATCACCATCATCAAGCGATGTGGACCACCGTTCCGTTATATATAACACTTCAACTGATAGTAGTGTCGAGGGACAATCTTTCCAGATAAATTACATAATGATGATGATGATGATGATGACGACGATGATGACGACGATACCGTGGTGATTGCTAGGACAAATACTTCCAACAGCTCCAATATGTTCGGTGTAACTGAAAATGCTCTAAAAAGTATTCGCAAACGTTAGCCGCTATGGGGGGTGGTAAGCATGCCAGTCTCTATGTGCTCTTCCATGCCATATCGATTCACTCCAGATTCGATGATGTTGTCGTTGTTGTTATTATGATGATAATGATGATGATGATGATGATGATGATGATGATAGGTCATGACCTGTACAAGATGACTTTCATCTTGTCAAAGAGTTTCACATCACTATCCATGAGGCCATGCAGGTTTTTTTGAAAGCTCGATCCTATACAGAATGATGAATAATACGTCGACGATGATGATGATGCAAAAATAAGAAAGAGATGCTGATGGTGATGATGATGATGAAGATGCTCGAAGCATTAGCTCTGAATCGTCTCTTGTTTGTTCGTAATGTAGCAGCTAATCTATATCGAAGTCGGTTGCTGTTGACTAAGTAGTCACTATCATTAACATCATAATCTTCTTCTTCTTCTTCTTCTTGTTCTTCTTCTTCACCTAGCGCTCGACCCAAATCCCTTGCATTCGGTTGTGAGAACAAGAGCGTATCCACCTTACGACAAACACACCACCAGGAATCAATCACAAAATATCATGCCCATAAGTCTATATATATATATATATATATATATATATATATAATGTGTCTATGTGTGTGTGTGTGTGTGTGTGTGTGTGTGTCTTAATGGCCGGCATGAACATACGAGGGGGAGAGCCTCCCGTTTGAGGAATAGAGCAGATGGGTACATTTGCAGCAGGATTGATAGTCCCGCCTGATATGATGATGATGAAGAAGAAGAAGACAATACTGGTGATATGACGATGTTGGTGAGGAAGATAACGAGTGAGATGTATTGATATCCTCGTGTTGGTAGTTGGGTGCATTATTATTGCTATTTACCTCGAAATGAACAGGGAAACGAAGCAATGCTCGGGCACACGCTTGTACCCTTAAACGCAGGGAACCAATGGCATTGTTGCTGCTATTGTTGTTGTTGTTGTTGTTCCCACTGCCACCGATATTCTATATTATGAGTAGTAAGTAGTAGTTGATGTCACAACCGCACATCAGCATGTAAGTACTATATTGAAAGTGAAAGTGAAAGAAGAAGGAATGTGTTTATTGATGCCATCACCATCACCCCAACCAATTGCCATTATGATTATTATTACAAGTATTTTTATGATTATTGTATCATATGCACGAGAGACTCATAAAAGTAAGGGGAAAAGAAGGTGGAGAAGAGATAAATTTTGTGAAAAGCGGCATAAAAATCGATCATTCCCTTTTCCTACTCTCTTCCTTACTATAGAAGTACCAAAGACATGACGAAGATATCTCTCGCAACTGCGGTATCGGCTGCATCAACTATGAAATACCCCGAATCTACCAACACCAATGTTCGATCAAAACGACAACGACGAAGAAAAACCCTATGTTTATTGATTGATGGGTGTCATGTGAGTTAGAAGTGAGCTACTAACTTGCAGCTTGAGTTAGCGATGTGAGTAGTTTTTGAGCCGCATTTCTTGTCCCTATTGCGGATATCCAATCGGAAAGGTGCTGGGAGAGAAAGAGCGTATTGTTTGAGTGTTGCCATGTCGTCAACATTTGTGAAACACGCACACACACACACACACACACACACAGAGAGAGAGAGAGAGAGAGAGAGAGAGAGAGAAAGACACACAACCATATTCACTATGTTCTTTTAAATATCACCTTTGAGGCCACAATCCGACAGTAAGGGTAGTGCATGGAAATGGTCAAAAGGCGTATTAAAGTATTTTGTGTGCTTAAGCGAGTCCTTTGGTTTAGGGATTTGCCCTGTGAACAGAAAGGGTGTTTTACAAAATGAAGGCAACATTCATCATCCTAGGTGCGTATATGGTACACCTACTACCACAAGGTTAGTCCATAATGTTACTAATGTTCTCTACTACCACCTTGCTTGAAATTTGCTTGAGCAGCCTTTTGACATGATTTTCAATAGTGCGGCGTGCCTCTGACTTGACGGCAGTGTTGAACCAGTTCGGTCCTCCCCCTCTCCCTCCACGTTGCTGCTGCTTGTGCTGCAAGGTTATACATGTAAAATTATATATATATATATATATATATATATATATATAAAGCACACACAAAGAGAAGGAGACGAAAGTATGCATTTACTTCTTGCTGCGATTGCTGTGGTAGAAAGACAGTCCTGATTTTTGCATTGAAAGCTTCAATTTCAGGGTGGCTAGACCAAGTCTCCGGAATGGTCACCCCTCCTCCTCCTCCTCCTCCTCCATTGGAAAGCAGTACATCCTCTACATAAGCCAAAGCTAAGTCTTCTGGCCATGGAGGTTCCATTCCTTCAATAATTCGGCTCAAGATCGCGGCAATAAAGACGGAAAATCTACTGTTGAGGGTACGGTTTACGCTGAGCCCCAAGCTTGATGATTGATGAAGAAATCCGGTGAGTGCGCTGATGACGAGTTGCTTTCGGAGCTGCCCGATATTCTTGTGAACGAATTGCTGGAGAGCGTTGAACATCTTAGTGAGCGACTCAGAATTGACGATGCTCGCACTGTTGTTGTCAGCGGGAGGGAAATTCTTCCTGGATTCTTTTAATGCAGATAAAGCCTAACGACGATGCATTCTTTTAATTAATCAACAGAAAGGATGAGGCTTAGAAAAATGAGAATTTACTACCTCAAGCAGTATATTCTCCGCTTTCTGGGTTTTATTAGCACCCGTGATCAAGCTGGTGATTTTATCCACCATCGTCGCAAAACCCCCGTCTGCTCGCTTCATTTTCGCGGACTAGATGCCAATAGAATTTGGGGTTTCTTTCCCCAAGGCCGTAGCAGCACGCACAAAGTCGCGGCTGTGTATCCAGAATTCCCGTCGTCCGTAGACCCCCTCTCCCTCGATTCTGCTGTCGTCCTTTGTTCTGGTCCCCCCCCTGGTCCTCCTTGTTTGATGTAGCCTTTGCCCACTCCTTCTCCTACTCGGAAGTCACATATTTTATCGGTGATATATTGAAAGAAGGAATGACACAACTACATTGTTCTCTGCTCGTCTTTCCATTGTCTCTGTCATCATCCGTTGATCGTTCTACATCATTCCAGGCACGGAAAAAGGTCAGCTTTTCCTTCATCAAAATCAAGGATGATCCTCGCACTTGATAACTTAAGACAAGGACTAGGGGATGTCGCAGGGATAGGATCATGTCAAGTCGTAGGGCGTACTGTCGATGTCGTCAGCAAGGCTAGAAGGACTGACGATCCTCAAAACCCACCAAAACCTGCTGTGTTCTTCCTGATGTTCACGCCTCTTGGAAGTGGATCGGTGGTTGCCCATGAGATTGATGTGATTTTGGTCTGTCTTTCACACCAAGAATGAAGAAAAACAAGAGCTCGACAGGCCAGCAGGGACTGAAAATGATCATCGTTCGCACAGCTCGACAGCAAATCTCTGGAATTTTGAGACAAAGCTGGACAGGACGGCACGATCGAAGTTTTGGCAGTGATGACATGCATCGCAGATGCCAAACAAACACTCTGGCACTGCGCCGGCCAGTCAGCAGTGGCCAGAAAGCACACACGCTGGCACGATCCAGACGACCGAGACGTGCAATGCCTGGATGTGTGCAATGCAAGCCAGCTAGCTGGCAAGAACAACAATGAAAAATGCTCACCCTCCAGTGCTGGAGTGTTCCAGCCAGCTCCAGAGCCAGCCAGCTAGCAGTTGCATGCCACCTAGATGGCCATGTCCAGCCTTGCCAGCTTGTGGAACGTGCTTGCATGACTGTTGGGCATCGTTTGGCCACTTCTGGACTTGCCAAAATCAGCCTGCAGTTGGGCGGGAAAAAGTGAAAGTCGAGATGATGTCGCGATGAGTGCAAACGATGCGAATGCGCACAGCTGGACAGTGGCATGTGCGCTTGCTAGCTTGGCTGCAAAAGCACGCGTTCAAGTCTGCATCGCACAGCTGTGATGGACAGGCTAGCAGGGAGCCCTGCTAGCCTGTCAATGGCTTCGAAACGTCATCAGTTCGAACAACGAGCTTGATGTGGAAAGTCGAGACAGGCTAGCAGGGGGCTAGCTAGCTAGCCTGTCTAGCTGTCTCGACTTTCTTGGTTCGTCATCTCAATGTGGCGATGACGTGACGGGCTCTGGAGCTAGCTAGCGTAGCGCAGTTTGCGATCATTGCATTGCGGTCCTGCGATGCAAGCTAGTTCACATTCATTGTGTCAACATGCAAGAGACACAACTCCAACCACAATGCACAGCTAGACAGCATGGCTTCTGAACAATTCCTGACTTTTTTGTTTTTTTCCAGCACATTGTCATCATCTACAGGCTGATCTTGGCAAGTAGCCGTTTGCACGTTTATGGCTCCCACACAGTGGCCGAAACGCAGCATTGCTGCGCTGTTCATGCATCTAGACATGCTAGCATGCCTGCTCACTTGGTGTGAGAGGCACAAAGAGCCCTTCGCTGCGCACTGTGTTCCTGGCAGGCTAGCAGGCATCATGCTGAAAAAGCATGCCACGCTAGCACGTGAAGTCTAGAAGTCTAGATTTGTGCGCATTGCTATGTCGACGAAATGGATGACGTTAGCAAGTTAGGGTTAGGGTTGAAAGAACATCATCACTGCAACAAATTATTTTTTGTGAATGTTGCTTCTGGCTTTGCTTCGCTGTTTCGATATCCAGGATCGTTTAGATGTGGTTGTGTCTACATAAAATACAGCCAGCATTGATAATAATTTCTAGTCAAAATGTTGCTGTGTTTGAGAAAGTTGTGCACATTTGTTCTTTAAATGATCGTATGTGGAAATCGTTCTTGAAAAAGACGCTTCTTTCTACCTGGTTTCAGATCTACAAGTGGAAGGCGATTCTGGAGCTGATTATGGGCCTCGAGACCTGCATAAAAAGATGTTGAGACGCAACAAGAATCCATCCTCCTTCACTAATCTCTGTTCGGATTGTTAGTTACCCTTCTTTCTCTTGAGTATCCTTATACTATATGCATACACCATAGAGTTGTAATTATTACCAATTGTATAGAATGCGTTGCTTATGAGCAGTTGTTCCTTCCGATAATTCTCACGCATCGACTTGAGTTTCACCTGATGGGAGACGTTAGAAAATAATACGAGAGCAGCTTTTTGCAGCTACAATGAAGAGACGATGCTTTTGAAAGCAAATAGAGAGACAATTAAAAAATGATGCGATAGGCTTCTACCTGCATCTTTTTTTCAGCATCTTGGGCATCTTTTAGCTGTCTTTGTAACTCAGCAATGGCCAGCTTGCTCCCCCCCTTCTCAGAAGATCTGTGATACAATTGGTGACAACCATCATGATGGTAATGATACCACAATGATGGTGTAAAGAATTGGATGGTAATGAGAATAAAAGCACCCGCTGTTAGCTTGAGATGATCTTCCGAGGTTTTCTTGTAGTCTTTCAATCGTTTTCTTGTCGCTTTTTGTCTATGGTAACAATCATTTGTCATTGACAAGATTATCCTAGAATCGCGTGATGCTGCTCCAATGATAATAATAATGATAATGATGATGATAATGACAACATATGACAGCTCGACCATCATACTACCTGATTAAGAACCAAACGGAGTTTCTGCCGCAACTCGATGTTCCTATTAATCAATACCGAATCATTTTGTTCATCATTATTATCATGATTACTATTCGCAGCAAACACACCCGATGAAGAAACTGCTTCTAATGTTATTATGATGGCGATGATGATAATGATGATGATGCGCTCGCTTGAATTTCAGGATGCAATATACCGCACCTATTCTTGAGCTTGCCGACAATTTCCTCATTAAGCATTACAGCACCGGCATTCTTATTCTCCTAAACGATGATCAAAGAGCATAAACATAGACATCAAAAACCGACAACAAACGTATACATGCACGCACACACAAAATAAGACAGAAAAAAAATATGATGTGGAGAGAAAAGAGATAGTGCAAGCAGCAGTGTATTATTGCGACATCAACATCAGCAGCTCAACGACATCAGCAGCTCAACGGTGTGCTTGATGGTCGATGTTGCGGCTGTATTGTCGGCTTTTTTTTAGGGAGATCATCACCTGTCGCTTGACTTCTTCAAGCTGCTCCTTAAGGCTATTTTGAGACAACAACAACACCACCATCATCATCAACAACGTATGATGATATTCTATCCAAACCACATCCACAATAAGCACAATTAGCATAAGCACACACACACACACACACACACACACACACAGAGAGAGAGAGAGAGAGAGAGAGAGAGAGAGAGACCTGGACAGTTCTTGTTCTGTGGCCTCAAGCTGGTGCTTTGTTTTACCTATACAAGGGAAGAAATTGCATTACAATAAAAGTGATTATTATTACTCCTATTATTATCATTATTAATTAATAATTAATAATGATAATAATGGCCACTAATACTACTGCCGCTGCTTTGTTTCAATAATTGACTATTTGTGCGAATAGCTACTATCTTAATTCTTCTTCCTCCTCGTCTGTGTAATTCTTGCGATCGTACTACTAAATTATTCATCTGATGCTGTGATTTTACGTAGATCGATCCTGAGGCTTGAGCTCTCACTGACATCTGCAACAAGAAGTGATGGTAAAGAATAGGTAGAGAATGCTGTGTCTTGTACTTCTTCTACTACTGCTGCTACTACTACTACTACTACTACTACTGCTGCTGCTACTGCTACAATGAACAACCTCCTTCTAGCCCTTTAGTCTTCGATTCTAATGCTTCGTAGCGTTTCTTCTCCACAGAGAGCTGATAATATTTACGTGTGTGAGTGTGTCCATGAGAGAAATAGAGAGAGAGAGAGAGAGAGAGAGAGAGAGAGGAAGAATATTTCTGAATCATATCAATTACGTGAATAATTTGTAGTAGCAGCAGTAGTAGTAACAGTAGCAATAGTAGTAGCAGCAGCAGCTGTGGGAACTACCTCTTCTTTGAGTGCATCCACCTGACGCTCAGCTGCCGAAAGCTGTAGCTTTGACTGCGTGAAAGAAAGAGGGAGAAAGCAAGGGGAGGGGAGGGGGAAAGAAACGTAGCAGTGGAGTAGTAGGTGTTAGCGACAAACAGAGAACCTATAATCGATATGTAAAGATTATTTACCTTTGAGGCCTCTTCTTCTGCAGCATCCACTTGCCTCTGATGTGTGTGTGTGTGTGTGTGTGTGTGTGTGTGAGAGAGAGAGAGAGAGAGAGAGAGAGAGAGAGAGAGGATATGGTAAATGGAGCAAAAAGGAGTGACCAAACAGTAGTAGTTAGTTGCTGCAGCAAGCACCTTTAAGAGAGGAATCTTCGAAGCATCCCTTTCCAACCGCATAAGCTATTAAATAATTCATAACTTTTAGGCAGGTATAAGGAGTACCAGCATTTATTGAAGGAATATGCACATATGCCATTGGTCGTAGTGTGTGTGTGTGTGTGTGTGTGTGTGTGCGTGTGCGCGTATCTGTGGGTGTAAGTTGTCTTCTTGACATGAATACAATTGCTCTCTCTCTCTCTCTCTCTCTCTCTCTCTCTCTCTCTCCCCCTCTCCACCACCTTTTCCTTCTCAGCCGAGCTCTTCTTACTCCCACCAGTAGCTTCGTTGATATCATCTTCCAACCCTATTAGATATATGTATATATATATATATATATATATATATAATATGTCCATCATCATGCAGCGAGAGCAGCAACAATGATTTATTTCCTTAAAAACAATTCCAACGTAGTTCATAAGCAAGACCATTGTTCAATACCATCTATGAAAAATATATATATATATATATATATATATATATATATATATATACATTTGCTGCCCATCACCTGTTCTTACAACACTTGATACTACTTCTGATGAGCTTAGCTTGGCTTCAGAGGCTTGCAATTCTTCGTTTAGAAATTTGATCTGAGAACAAGGCCAATAGGAGGAGGATGATAATCATAGGTTAAGATTACCCAACATAAAAACTTCGCGGCATTCGGAAGCTGAGTTACCCCCCCTCCCCCTCTACTCCCTTCTTCCTTCGTTTCACACCTTTCTTTCCTGCTGATCTCGCTCTGATCTCAGCTTCGTCACCTAAAAGAGGTAGAGGAGGAAAATGTGTGCGCGTGCGTGCGTGTGTAAAATTATTGTTGAGAAACATGGTAATGCTGCTATGCTGTAATCAACGACGAATTTTCATAAAGAAAATGAAGAAGAAGAAAAAGAAGAAGAAGCACCTCGTCTGTGAGGGACGCAAATACAGATTTTCGGTCCTGTTCCCGATTCTTATATGCCACGATCTCCTCCTGGTAATAGTAGTAGAAGCATGGTGATGATGATGATGATAATAATGATAATGAATATGATGATCCAATGGTGTTGTCTTATGTGTATGTGTGTGTGTGAGAGAGAGAGAGAAATCAAGAGAGAATATTTAAAATTGGAATAAGCATTGCTGTAACTACTACTACCACTTCTTCTTCTTCTTCTTATATATTTCTAGCTCTTATAACTACTATAGGTACCCCAACTCCTGCTACTACTGCTACGACGACTACTACTACTACTACTACTACTACTACTACCGATTTTGCACTTAGCTCCTTTTTAAGCCTCGAAACTCTATTATGTGTAGTATAATATTTGAACAATATTATTAGAGATACTACTACTACTACTACTCAGTTGTTTTAGACGACGACGATACGATGATACGACGAACGATCATATTTTATTTTGCGTAGCAATGTTGTTAGTATACCAGGATGAATGATGTAAACAACATATATGTAGCCTAATGATAATACCACACCACCTGTCTTTGAGAGTCGGTATTTCTCTCACTTTATCTTCTAGCTGCAGCACACGATTAAAACTTTCCGTATGCGCCGTCTGAATTGATGATGATAAGTAAGAATACGTTGTTGTTGTTGTTGTTGTTGTTGTTGTTGTTATTACCAGTCTGCTGTGGCTGTTGTTGCATGAATATGGGCGAGTTATATGAAACGAGAATGTGAACACATATGCTACTACTGCTGCTACTACTACTATCACGCTGCTACTTTTCATCATGATCATACCTCAGCGTCCTTCAATTGCTTTTGAATATCAGACAGCTCATCGAGCTTTTGTTTATATCTATATGACCATCATAATCAAGTAGGCAATTTGTTAGTTGTTATCGTACGCACTAGAACTACTGCTACTACGATTAACACTACTACTAATACAACTGATAGTAATTGTGATTCCATGCGCTTGCACATTCAATAAGCGATCATCCCAAGGCGATAACTATGATGATTATGATGATGGTGGTGCGCAAAGAAGATCAAAGGCAGAAAGATTCGCAGACATGAACAAAGAAAATAATACATATACCTCTCCATTTTAGAGGCCACCATCATGTAATCTAACGCCTTCACATCATCAGTAAGTGTGTACAGACAAAACCAAAGAAACTCAGTGACAAGTGATAGATAGTTGTCATTCCCCGCTCACACTGCAAATGAATTTATAAAAGAATATCAAGAATACATGCGTAAAGATTGCCTGTCGTTCAGAGTAAAATAGTAATAATAATCATCATCATCTCCATCATCATTCTTACTTTCGAGTTAGCAACGTCAAGGTCGTCCTGCATTTTCTCCATCTTTTTTTTCATGCTTGTTATCTATAGAAAAGGGGAAGAATAGTAACAACAACAATAACAATAAGAATAATAATAAGATTGGAGGTGTAGTAGTAATCGTCGTCGCATAGCATAACTACGAGGAGTTCTTGATAACCGATTCTGCATCTCAATCACATCATCATCATCATCATCATCATCATCATCATCATAATCACCAGGTATCACTACCTGTGCGGTAGCATTGGTCTTCAGTGTAGAAAATTTTTCCTTATATTCCGTGAGTTGATCCATGAGGTCTCCCTTTTCATGCTTGAGTCTCTGTATGTTTCTCCTTTGTTCTGCTGCCTTGTCGTTTTTCTTTCCTCGCTGACTATTATCCATACTCTAGATAGTAGTAAAAAGGATAGATAGATGATCATGCCGTGTTTTTGTCAGCAGAACGAATGACGCTCTTGCCGATGACTGACTAACTTGATCATTATTATTCTCATATCATGATCGTTGTTATCATCTCACCTTCTCCAACTCCTTCTTTTCTAGCTCATGAGTAAGGTTTTCGATCTTCTCCGCTTGCTCTGGCAAGGAATAAAAGTCGTGAACATGAGCACACAGAAGAACACAACAGCAGCTATTGTTGTGGAAGACATGCCACACACAGTATGTAAGTATGTGTGTATGTATGTATGTATGTATGTAGTATTTGGAGAATATGTATATAATTAAGGAATGATGATTAATACTGCATCAGCAACGACATAATTTGACATCATCACCATCATTATCGAGAATGCTTCCATTATTCCGTATTATCGTACGAATACTACTACCAGCTTTCTCCATGTATACCATCTTGATTTTAGCGTCTTTTCCCTCAATCTTCTTTTTGAGCTTCTGATTCTCCTCACGTAATCTTTGCATTAGATAAGTGATTGTCACATATCAAAATAAATGAATTCAAACACTAACTACAACAACGGTCAATTATCAAGCAACTACGCGTTAGTTAATTAGTTAGTTAGTTAGAATATGATGATGATGGACTATCTTTACTGTGCTATCTCAGCTTCAAGCTCTTCATTTGAGCCCTAGTATCACACAGCAGCAGATACGTACAAAAAATGATGATGCTTATATGTATGTGTCGATGTGTAGGTGAGAGAAGAGAGAGAGAGAGAGAGAGAGAGAGAGAGAGAGAGAGAATGTCCATGATTATATATCATGACGATAGAAGTAACGTCTTCAAACCTATCTGCCAAATAAGGCAGATGAGCAAATCTCCTCATCATTAACTAAAATGAATCTTAGCTTCGAGCTTTTGATCTCTCTTTTTCTCTCTCTCCGTCTCCGCTCTTTCCTTTTCTCTCTCTCCTCTCAGGCACACAATCAACAAACATCACTTGACGTCGTGAATAAACCCACCTTCAAGGCAACGCTCTTGGCCGAAAGGATCAGATCACCAAAAGAAGCTCTCCTGTTCTATTTAGTTTGTGCAATCGTCGTCAGCATCTGATTGCAATCTCACTCATCATGAGATTGTGAATGAATGACATCTCTGGTATTACGTCAATCGCCGTAACCGATAGAAGATATATAAATTATAATAGTAACCATAATGATAAATATGATAACTAGCAACTGTATTACTGATTTTTCTGGCGTGGTGAAGTCTTCTGTTTCATTATTCTCTCCATCCGTCCTAATAATGTGGACAAAACGCTCATTAGGTTTATTGTCCTTTTTTATCATCCCCCACCATTATCCTACTCTTCTTCTTCTTCTTCTTATTCTTCTTCTTCTTCTATTATGTGAATATTAGACAGTATGTGAGAAGTAGTAAGTAATCACCCTTGAGCGGGACCACTTAGTTCTCCGGAGTCGAATCTAATTATCAATACAACGGAAACAACAGCAATAATAACATGAGAACCAGGGTAGCAGCAGGGAAAAGAATCAGGAAGGAAGACGAAAAAAAGAGGAGCATTATTCGGTGATATCTGTAAGTTCTAGTCATCATCATCATCATCATCATCATCATCGCTCTTCCAGGTGCCCCCCCCCCCCCCGTTATCTCCCAAACAAGATTCAAGTATGAGCATACCTTTTCATCACATCCTCGCAGATCTCCATAAGCTGGTAAAAAGCATGGACGACAACATCAACATCATGATTGGAAAACAGAGATATAATGAAATGACTATCATCATCATTTTACTGTCGATGGCATGAGGCTTCTTCACATGTCAATCGGTGCTATTTACTACTTTTCGCTGCGTTTCTTGATCCATCGATATGATATTCTGGACTACAGCCTCTCTTCTCTCAGACTGAATTGCTGCCAAGATGACGTACTGTACACCATAGAGGGGGAGGGAGGGAGGGAGGGAGAGAGAGAGAGAGAGAGAGAGAACATCAACGAGAGACGCAGCAAGCATGCATGCATGGCGACAACTTCTGACAACAATCAACAACTTAATAATGTGCTTAGGAGAACATCGATACTTTATTTTTCAAAGTGACTTTATATGTTATTGTTATTATAACTATCATTATCAATGTTGTTGTTGTTGGTGGTGGTATTGTTGTTGTGTGTGCTACCTCAATCAGTTTGTAAAGCTCTGATGCGTCATCGGTATACCTGTCAACACGCAATAGAATGGCGTGTACGTCCATCATAATTTATATAATGTGTCTCATTAGATCATACAGATTCGGAAGTTATGCTCAGACTTACGCTATTTTCGACAAATCCATCGTGAGATTCTGGTTAACGCCTCCTTTAAGATCCTGCCAAAAGAGATGATGGAAAGAAGCGTGGGTTCATTTGAGAGAAATGATAAACGGTGATGATTTTTAGATATGTGAATCCGAACAAATCTATGACCTCCATCCTTCCTCAACGTGGATAGATACAGAAAGATAAGAGAGGCAAGAGGGCCAAGAAACAATATCAATGAAGGGCCTTTCGCTTCTTTATCATTACCTCAAAGAAGATCTCCATGCAACTGGAAAGGCGCTGCAAGTTTCTTTCTTTTAACTGTGGATCACCCTTACAATCTGCGGATGGACGAGACAAAAGCGTTAGATGAATATAATATCAACCTTCCAGAGGTATCTATTTGCCAGTCATCATCATTTCAAACTAATACTACCGTTCGTAAGACCATTCCCTGGGAAGTGCTTTGCCTCACAGAATTCAAGAATTTTGTACAGTATGACTCCGTCTGAAAGATCAGTCACTTTCTCCACTTTTGGATTAAAGTCAAACGCATTCACCTATCACCCGTGGTGCATATTAATATCACATAATAACGGTTGGTATCAGAAAGAAGCTGTGATCGGAAGTTTGTGAAATCAAGAAAACTATTGAAGTTCAAAGAGAACCCATGCAATGATAGAAGAATCCATGATTAGCTTGAGTGCCGATAACCCCGAATCTGGATGGTAACAAAATGGATGGCCTCTGCATTAATTGTGAGTAGTGGCGAATCTGTCATGTATCCGTGACGGAAATCTGGCTATCCGTGTAAGCGTGTGCATGAATAACTGTCAGCGTGAATGCCGCATGTCAATGCTAATAGTTTGAGTGACGTTTCAGAAAAAATCCGAGATTAGTTCATAAAGATTTCGGCTTCTTCCGGTTTAAACAAATCGTGCCACCACCGTTTGAATTTACTGGAGTATGCGGTACATCGACACGTTGTACGTACGTAGGGTTCCAGTTTGAATATGTGTAAAATTGATGAGAATGGTGGTGGTTGTGCGTTGTTTGCAGTGTGGTGGTGGAAGTAACCAGATACAATGGGATCTTTAGTGCTCCTTCCTCCTCATACGCTGAGTCCTAGACTCTTTTATTAATAAAGTCAACGGCACCACGAGCAGTAAGTGTCGATACGATAGAGAATTCCCGCGTTTTTCTTTTGTACATTGCATTGCGATAAGGTCTCTTCATTGTCGCAATGAATAAATATCAGGTAGTTATTATTCGGCGACTACTCACATGATCACATAGAAATTGTAAAATGTAGATAGTTTTAAGTGAGCGACAACTATTTTGATCTCAGTCGCTTGATTGATATCGGCTCACTGTCGACCTGAATCTGAGTTGCGCCGGGTAAATTCGGGAAGGAACCCTCCCTCCCTCCATTAGGGTTGCATAGATCTTTGGCTGTATGCCATCAGAAAGAGCTTGACGTTCGCTTGTAAAACTGGCGCATAGGGAGTAGTAGCAGCAGCAGTGTGGGCTGGGTCAGTACGGGCGAATGAGAAGAAGCAGCGGTGGTGGTTATTATACCAACTACAGACCTGCTGCTGCAGTATCATGGAGTAAGATACTTATCTTGGCTATTTGCTTCACGGCCAGAGTGATAATCATGAACACACATAAAGTGAGCTCTCCCCTTCTGTTGGAACACTCCACCATTATTCGAGCTGCTGCTTCTGCAACAGGCGAAAACGACGAGCAACGCCACTACTCCTTGCCGAAACGTGCTCGACAGGCGGAGCGAAATTGCAGCTCCTCCCTTGCATCGGGGGATAGGCTGGTCGACGTGATCGTTGTGGGAGGAGGTGGGGTTTCTAATGTATCGTTATTATTAAGAGGGATATATCGAAGTTGATGCAAAAAGTAGTGGGCCTCTTCTTTCTATTCGGATGATGCCAGCAACCACGATGTCTCATATGCTCTAACTCTATCTCTTATCCTATGCACTGCTTATGCTGCTCAGGCGCTGCGGGAATGTCTGCACTGAGAGCCTTATCCGACTACAAGGATAAGGACGCGACAACCGGGTATGGCACACTCAGACTACTACTATAAGCCACCACCACCAACACCGTTTCCAACTCAGAATAATAAGATTGATTGTGCGCAAACAAACATCATCATATCAAATGTTGTCTATCGCATCAAAGAAGCCGAATTCGTTTTCGCCCTGTGCTCCTGGAAGCTCGGGACCGAATGGGAGGCAGAGTTCATACTATAACGCTGCCAGAGAGAAAGGTAGTAGTGGTAGTGTATTAGAAGGAGCATGCAGCTCATGTGTCACACTACAAAAAGACGCAAAACACGTTTGTCAACACCCAATCTATATTTACCCCAATGATGACAGAAGGACGGTCTCCATCAAACAAAAGTTGATCTTGGTGCAAATTATATACACGGTGCTCACAAATTGCACCCGATCTTCCGAATGGCCAAAGCCAAAGGTGGGTCGCGATGAAGCGGTAGTAGTATCAATAGCGAGTCGTAGTTATAGTGCGCAGTAATGGATGTAATAACCATCGATTATGTGGTATTTATTAGGTGAAAAGCTCGGAAACGTTGTTGGAGGGTTCTGGGAGGACACATTGTTTGCCGAGTGGTGGCACTACGGTAATAATAATATAGTAAGTGTGCTGAACGAGGAGAAGGGAGAGAAAGAAAATATGGATAGGATGGGAAGATCGATTGCAACAAGAAACAAAGGGAAAGGAAAGAAGGAAGATGAAGAATTTATCAAGATTATTGTTGCCGTTCCAAACAATTTTTTCGCCATTGTATTACAACAAAAAGATGTATCATCGGCGTCAACACGGAACGCCATTTTGCTCATTTAGGGAAGAAGATACCTGATGAAACAGTGGCTAGGAGCGAAGCCTATAGGGTGATGATGATGATGATGATGATGATGATGATGAAGATGTGCAATATACATGCAGACTGCTCTATACATATCCTTTAGAATATGAAGGTACTGATGCATAGATGATGATGATGATGATGATGATTATCATCGTCGTCGTTATCGTCATCTGCATCGTCACACCATACAACAGACTGGTGGTGGTGGTGGTGGAGAGGTTACCATCAGTACCATAATGATCTATATAATAATATTCTGGTGGATGATGATCAGGTTGCAATACAGGGAAGATTGCAAGGAACAGCTAGGCGCATGCGTAACAAGCTCGGTTTTGAGGAGGGAGGGGAGGGGGCAGGATCCAGAAGAGCATTGCGTAGGATGAATCTACACAACGTCTGGGAGAATGCAGAGAAGTACACACGGCATTATCTAGCCTGTATTCATCATTCTTTCATAGTCACTGACATTCCATTCTCTTAACAATTAGTCGTGAAGGACGCACTTACGAAGACGAAGAAGTTCCCTGGTGGGGTGGGAAGGAGGAAAGTATACCTCGGAAGATTGTTGAAAAGATGAAGATCAAGACAATGGGCTACGTGGCTCGACTCAGCGAGCTTCCTGTGCATCTTCAACAGTATGGAAGAAGCACTTCATTGTGATGATGATGATGATGATGATGATGATGCTGGCGATGATTTTCATAGTCTTAGCATGACGATGTTCGAAGGAAATAATGAAATGACGATGGAAGATGTATATGTGCAAATTACCAAAGGGATGTGTGACAACAACCAATACGAGTAGTGCTAGTAGTAGTAGTAGTAGTAGTAGTAGTAGTGGTACCTGCTACTGCTTGTAGTGATAAAGAAGTCTCTATGGATGATGAAAGTGTTACTTATTGGTCATTCGCTCCTTCATCATCATCAGCGGGGATGGTATGGAGGAGAGGTTAGAAGACGAAGATGAAGACACCGATGCGCTCGAGATCTCTCGAGGTAAAATAACACTTCAAAGGAGAGGAGGGGAAGATAGTGAGAAGCATACTAGTATTCTCGGGGGCAGTTTTTTGTATCTTTCTTAGTGCAAAGGCTGCACATGTCATGGCGCATAGTGCGATGAATTAAAAGTAAGGGTGATGATGATGATGATGATGATGGTGGTGGTGATGGTAGTTGTAGTATATCCCACTGTAGAAAAGCCGTATTAACATCAGCATCTTATTATAATTTCGTTTGTGCGTGCATACTATTTGTGGATGTTTGTCAAAAGTTCCTCCACATGAGGGAGAGTCGCAAAGGGGGAGAATCATCCAAAGCATCGTCAACAGCATCAACGAAGAAAAGAAAAAGTTTGCATTTCACTAAAATATTCTATTGATTTATGGATATGATTTGACGCATTCCACTAATAGGAGCATACCTGTTCGATTCCTGTCAAAAGAAGCAGGAAACGATAACAACGAGGATAACTATGAAAATTATCGAGGAGAAGCTGATCTCTTGGTGGGTGTCTATGCTGTGCATTATTGAGGAGAAAACAACAGGAAGGAAATCGAATCATTCTTCACTGAGAAAGAAACGCAATAATCTGAAAAATAAAAGCCAATACAAGTTCTTTAAGTTACATATCAATCCTATGTATCCCATTGTTAGCTTTCAAGCATTTATTAGGTATTGGATGGGTATCAAGATGTTATGGAATCTCAGCTACTTCGGCTGAAACCATCTTTGAATTGGAATAGCAGCAGTGGCAGTTCTGATGCATCTTCGTCAACAAAATGGCCACAATCGACACAGCATGAAAATCTGCAGCTGAGTCGCATTGTCACGGAGATTAATGTTATAAAGTCGGGGCATCATTATTATCATCATCATCCTCATCATCATCATCATTATCATCATAAATAGCACCAATATTGGCATCATTTTATTCCATGAACCTTCCCAGATTGAATTGGTTGTTAAATATCCCTCCCGCTTCGAAACACACACACACACACACACATTCACACTCAATGCAAGGATTATTGTTCTCGTTTCTTTCTGTTTACCCGCAATAGTAATGGCTCTCGCGTGCATGTGAGATGTAAGAAGAAGGATGGCAAAGACAATCAAGATCATGGTGACCAGCTCGATTTCTTCGCCGATTACGTTATATGCACAGTTCCAATAGGCGTGCTGAAATCGAGGAAAATTCACTTTGCTCCCCCAATTCGAGAAGTAATAGTTGTGCGAACGATGATCAATATTTTCTCTTGATTTAAAAAGGAGGGATGGTGATGTTGGTGCCAATGCTGAAATGCATGGTATTGTTACTGAGGCAGTAGTTATTTTCAATTTGCAGGAACAACAAAGAGCCATTGACAGGATGGGTAGCGGCGCTCATAACAAGGCAATGGCTACTTCAAGCATGATAATGATGATAATTCATAATGATATCGACAATAATCTATACGGGATAATAATCTGGTTCTCTTCGGCAAACGTGATACTTAAAAAAGACTGTTATAATCATCCAAAGAACATATTTTCTTAGGTGATACTACGGTTTGCGAAGAAGGACATATTCTGGCCAAAGGTACCACCACTTGCACAGGGTGGTGAGAGCCAATTAATCTTACCATTCCCTTTGGAATCATCAAAATCAGGAAGTTCCAAACTTTAATTGCCTGGATCCTTGCATTCAATGGCTAAATATGCACGCATACGGAAAGGTAGCTGGTGTGGGAGAAGCGTAATAATGTTGTTTGTCTGTGATCTTCTATAAATTCTTTGCTAATCTACTGCTGCTACTCGTATCACCTAAAAAGGAGGGCGTTCTGGTAGCTCATGTGTGGCCTCCATATGCATATAACTTCAAAGGACAAGGAAATGACGATAAAGTTGTGGAGAAGGTAACATGCAGAGAGTAATGATTCTATGAGCATTCCTCCTAATGCGGCGCACAAATAGGTGATGGAAACCCTCCAAACAATGTTTCGCAAAATGGATTCTAAGTCAAGGTAATAGTACGGTTTTGTATGACGGTTGCTGTTTGTTTTTCTGATACGCTGTTGTGACTTGCTCCTTCTCAAATTGTTTGTTGTCGTCGTCATCCATTAGGCTACCTTGCCCCGTTGACCAAATAGTCACTCGATGGGATACAGATCCTTTTTCATTAGGGTATTACAATGAGGATGATGATGATGATGATGATGATGATGATGATGATTCGAACATTTAAGGGAATAACAATGAATGGCATGAAAATATCATTTCTGATGCGATCCTTTATATTACGTTCTTTTCGTCTTAATCTGTTTCGTAAGCACTGACTGACAAATGTACTTCTTCTATTATACTTGCACTATAAACACCATACCAAACAGGTCATATTCTTTCCTTGGGGTAGAGAGCCAACAATTCGATCCTCTGCTTTTATCATGGCCACATCCCCATGAAGACCCTCGATGTTTTTTTGCCGGAGAGGTAAGTTAATTTATCATGAGGATTAACACACCTCAGCGAAATATTTCACCCTCTACAATGTGGTCAACATAACAGGCTACGAGTCTCGTTGGTCAGCAATGTGTGTATGGAGCTGTAGAGTCAGGGAGGAGAGCCGTGAAGGAGCTCATCTGCATGGTAATACCCTAGTGAATGCATCTGATTCGCATCTCCCTCTGCTTTGAACTGGTTCTGCAATGATGCATGCTTTGATAAAAAGGTGAAAAATGTTGAGTTCGATCGCGTGAAGGAATCATTTCAGCCAGAACCAGAGCTAACGGAACATGATCTACTTGATGTGGCATTCACAAAAGCGCATGAAATGTGACTACACTGCGTGTGCCCCTCAACGTTACATTCATTCCCTGCTCGCAACTGATTTATAGATTCCGACGCTCGCATGTGCACATCTAGACATGCGCACGTGCACAGCATTCATTTGTCTAGTCATGTGAATCTGTGAAAGTGGCAGCAACACGCGATTCAATCAGCGAGATGAAGTGTCGACTGAACTTTGTCTCTTTTCGACACCGTGCGTTGCGCTTCTTCGCCCCCCTTTTCCATGCGCGCCCGTTTTCGAAAATGGATGCGGAAGCATCGCCACTTGCTAGCTTGCTAGCTTGGGAAACAAGCATGACATCGGCATCAAACACATCTAGACATTGCATCACCGCAGTCACCCCGTTCACAAGCACTTTGAAACAAATAGGTGAGTTTGCACGGCAGTCGCGCCTGTTAGTGAAAGGCATCGCTGCAGTCCACCATGCATCTCAAGACGAGTCTGATCGCGAGGATTGATGCGATTTGAATGCGATTTTTGATTGATTCATTCATGTTTGTTTGACAGACGTTCCAACGTGATGCACGCTGGCACGGTTGTGCTGTGCTGCTGGCAAGCTGGCTAGCTGCTAGCTGGGCGCACACGCGCCTCGAAGAACAAACGGGCGAATGGAGCAGGGCGTCCTCTGTCATCATTCCATTGCACTCGCTCACTTGTTCATGGATGTGGAAGTTAGAATTGAGACAAGACATTGTGCACAAAAAAGGCAAAAATTCCATGAATGCCATGCAAAAGCCAATGAAGACTCAAGCCATCATCTGTCATAATTTGAACATTTGCGACATGATGCGCCAGACTCAGGTGCCACATGTGACTGACTATGGAATAAATGCCATGATGGAATGTGAATCGAGAGAGCATGATCTCGAACAATCTCGGACAATCTCCGAGTAGTCTCTGAGGCGACACTGAGCACTGCTCCTCCACCCCATTGACCTCGTTAACGGATAAAACTCCCCAACAAATTTGATACGAAAATAGGCTCTTGGTGTATGAATCGTGGGGGAGATCTCTACCTCTCATAACTTTGCACATCGCGCGGAATGTCTTCGACTTTGGGTAATGCACCACTCCTCCTCCTCCTCCTCCTCCTCCTCCTGTTTTTCCCGACGATACGACAGACGCGTTGGGTTCACTTGGACGAGTCATTTGTGCTATTATTTTCAGCTTCTATAAAAGCGAAGGCGAAATCCAGAGAAAATGCGGAAAAAAAGAAGCAGGTTGTTCTTTCATGCTACTTTGTAAACGAATCTACGATAGCTATCTTCTTCTAAATGCTCCAAACCAAATATTTAGTACTTACGCGTGCATGCTGCTGCACATTATTTTACCACTAGGACCGCTTAAGAGCAGTTTTAGTGCTCTGTTTAGATTATCTGACACGACATGGATACATAAATACAGCACAGAAGCTACAGGTCCCTTAACAGTTAATTAGCTCCATTACTTTTAGCTTGTGAGCAGAAGAAACATGTAGTATCATCCGAAACAGGAAGAGTCTGGGGTTACAGCTGCGAAGTGGGAGGTGGCTGATAATATAGATCTCAATCACATCCTCATGGAATTCGAGGTCAGTGTCTACAGCTCTAGTCAGAATAAAAACCAAAACATGCAAGAAGTTTGAGAATAGTTTTTGTTTCTTGCAGGAATATTATAAGATTAAGTTCGCACGATTACCCAAATTCTATCGCAAGGTTATTCACTTTCTTGCACAATTAATATACAAATATAATATATATATATATATATATATATATATATATATAAGCGCGATGAATATAGCCTCTCTCAGTGGTAATTCCTTCGTTTTCATTAAACAATAATTAGGCCGCGCCAACTGAAACGAAATCTCAATTACGTGCTTTGGTACATATGAATAGAAATAGCTTTTTTTTCTTAGAATACCTTGTAGAAACTCTTCTTCTTCTTTAAACCTTAGCGAGCAAGACAAAATCGAGTCGCAGCTGAACTCCGTAGAGAGAGCTCGCTTCCTCCATTAGGAAGACGAAAAAGGTGGTTTTCACGATATCTCTCTCTCTCTCTCTCTCTCTCCGTTTTATCGGAATCCCTTCACACACACACACACACACACACACACACACACACTCTACAACTGTGTGTGTAAATTTGTGTGATATGATATCTGTTTTTGATTATGTGTGTACTATAATTCCTTAGCAGTAGCAGATATGCAGGAATGGATCACTATGCGGCTAACGCAGGGGTGCTATTTTCAGCTACCTGCCCCCCTTATATTTAAACATCGTCTTTCTGATGAATGGGCTGATGTTCACGTGTTTTCCTTCCTTCCTTGTATTTCCATACCCAAAAGTATGTTGATGACAGCATGTATGATATGGGCAGGTTTCTGAGCCTCAATATCCTGGAGGAGCAAGATCTAACTACGATGTTGGGTAAGAATAGAAGAAAGAAGAAGAGGAAGAAGACTTCCTATTAAAATACATCTATCAACACTTGAATATACATAAATATTCTAATAAATGCGAAGCTGCAGCAGCACAGATTTAAAAGCATCCCCTTGTCCTGCTATAAGTCCTATATCATCGATGGTGATGATGATGATGATGATGATGATGATGATGATGATGGAAAATGATGAACATGATTCCATTGTTTATCAACGACCATACCTTCCTTCAGTTATGGGGATGTGGCTTCTGAAGGCAACCCTTCGGATCGCAGCGACAAGAGGCCGACGAAAGGAGGTGCTGCTGTGCTGTGCTGTGCCGTGCAATTTATGTCTGCCTGATTTCAGAACGAGCGATCGGCTACTATGGCATGATATTTTTCAGAATAATAATAATAATAATAATAATAATAATAATGCAGCTACTACTGTATTTGTGGATGATAAAGATGATATTTATAGCTATGTAGCTATGAAGGAGGAGGAGGAGGAGGAGGAGGGGAAGAGGGTAGATAAGCGAAACAATCGTGATTACATCAACCTCCCACCCCCCCCCCCCCCATACCACAAATAGGACGATATGCTCGAAGGGGAAGCGCAAAATCCGGGGTTTGTAGTAGTATATATAGGATGAAGTAAGCAAAAATGGCATTTCGATTAGTTTGATGCTATTATGCTCACAACACCTAAGTTTGCTTCTATTCTTTACCTGTAGTAGTAGTGAGTGAGTGAGTGAGTGATCTTACTGCTTCCTCATGCATGCTTAAACAATAATAATTATAGTAATATAAGAACGCACCTACTACCTCATCATACCTACTAGTGCTGCTGCTGCTGCTGAAATTATACAATAATACTACTATCAGAAACAGAATTCAACTGGAAAGAATAAACGCAGCGGCGGAAAGGGAAAAGAAAGAGATCATAATAATAATAGTAAACCATCATCATCCCAGAACACCACCAGCTCCAAGACAATAAATTCTTCTCAAAATGAAGATTCTGACCTCTCGCTGAATGTAGATTCAAACACGACAATAATGTTTAGCCGCACATACATACATATTCTAGAAAGTAGTTTACAACATACAGCACTGCCTAATATGTTGTTTTACTTGCTACTTTGTGACAATAAAAAGGGGCAATCTGCTCAGAGAAACTCGAAGCGTAAAAAGGTTTCTCCTCGATACCGAATAGAAAAAGGAGAAGGGTTGGGGGGGGGGGGTAATATATACAAAAGTATAACAGTTTGTGTAAATGGTTTGTTCTTCAGGGAGAGAACAGCAGAAGTACATTAGCTTCTCGTGAATCATCAAGAGATACTAAGGTCAATGAATATTGCTACGTTCAATTTTAGTGCACTTCTTCTTCATATTCTTCCTCTTTTCATCCCTTCGCTGCTATTATTTCTAGCAGGATTACTGCTATCACATTGAATTCTTGTTGTTCTTTCTTCTTTCTACAGGCAAAGGGGGGAGGAGGAGGAGGAGGAGGAGGAGGAGGAGGAGGAGGCCAAATAACAAACCCTTACAAAAAACACGAGGAAACGCCAGTTGTAAGTAGCCACTTGTTTTGAAGCTATCATATCTTCTCCTCTCTCTCTCTCTCTCTCTCTCTCTCTCTGTGTGTGTGTGTGTGTGTGTGTGTGTGTGTGCTGCTGCTAATTGTCACACAATAATATCTTATTCCTACCATGGATCATCATCAGGATCATCATTATTTACAACTCACAACACTGATGATGATGAGGGTGATGATGATGATGATAATAAAAGGAGAGGCCTCTTTTGAAGCCATTACCTCACTACGAATCTTCCGAACTGAGGTAGTAGTATGTATGTATGTATGTATGTATGTCCGTAGTAAGTAGCATGTTCGGGGGCTAGAAATTGAACGAGGATTCTCAAAGAGATTTTGGTACATATTCATAAAACAGGCAATTGGCAGCTGTAATTACGATGGATATCTACCGGTTGTTATCCTGCTGGAAATAGAAGAAACCTAAATCAAGCTTATGGGAAAAGAGAGAGAGAGAGAGAGAGAGAGAGAGAGAGAGAGAGATGAACCTCTCAGTGAGCATGAAGTTCTTCGTCTTTCTTTTCTGGACAAATTTGAGTAATCACGATGATATCATATCATAGAAAGTCGTAGGTATCATCTGATATCTCCGCATCATCATAATACATTCAATGCTACAATACCTCATAATATCTTTGTGGTGGCTGGCATGATGATGGTGATGATGATAATGATAGCTCAAATCCAAACGTGCGCTGGGATGATATTGCAGAGCTTCACACAGCTAAGCAGGTGAGAAGAACAACTTGGAAAATAATCAAAACAATGAATGAGAAAAGAATAAGGAGATGATAATGAAGCAGAAAAGAAGGAGGCAATATTGGATGATGAATAATTAGACATTAGTCACGATTTTTTTTTTACTTTTTCCAATTAAACAAAGAGATGGTACTATCCTTTCCTCCTCACCATGCTACGAGAATATTATCATATCATCGCTGAGACGGCACATACCCACCACCGATTTTTGGTTTATGTCATGCTCTTTAGCATCAACTACTACTACTACTACTGCTACTACTACCACTACGCACTGGGGATTGTATCATCATACTACTGTTCCTTCTGTGTGTTACGTTCTTCTTCTTCTTCTTCTTCTTCTTCTTCTTCTTAGTTACTGAAAGAGGCCGTCGTCATGCCCCTCAAGTACCCTCAGCTCTTCACAGGACTCCTGGCCCCATGGAAAGGCGTGCTCTTGTAATAATAATAATAATAATAATAATAATAATAATAGTAACAATAGTAATACTACGTGTTTCATCTGATAATCTATTCTACTTCTTGGAGGCTGAATCGTCATACAATGCAAGCTACATCTGTTAGTCCCTTCGCGCGCGCACACACACACACACACACACACACACACACACACACGCACACGAAAATGCACACCGTGGTATCTTAATGTTCCAATGACTCCTTGTGTGGTAGCATGGTAGTATAATCATACATAAATTGATCAAATCATCGTCGTCTTTTGTTACAACAACTCATAACACAGATATGGACCTCCTGGAACGGGAAAAACGATGTTGGCGCGTGCTGTCGCTACCGAGTGCAAGACAACATTTTTCAATATCTCTGCTAGCAGGTATCCTCCTATTGCTCTCTCTCTCTCTCTATCTATCTATCTATCTACCTATCTCTCCCTCCCTCTCTCTTCCTTCACCCTAGCTCTACTTTCTCAATTCTATCATCTCTATTATATCATCATCAGGCGCATACTACTAAGTCTCTCCTTCCAACATTACAACGTTTGATTATTTACAGTATCGTCTCAAAGTGGAGGGGCGACTCAGAGAAACTAGTAAGGATGCTCTTTGAGTTAGCGAGGTGGGTGAGATAGTAGTAAGTATGCGCTGTGAGTTAGCGAGGTGGATAGGATAGTAGTAAGGATGCTCTGTGAGTTAGCGAGGTGGGTGAGATAGTAGTAAGGATGCTCTGTGAGTTAGCGAGGTGGGTGAGATAAAGGGTTACGACGAGCTACTACTACTACTACTACTACTACTACTACCAGCCTAACCTACTACAATTGTGTGTATTTATGTGTGTGTGTGTGTGTGTGTGTGTGTGTGTGTTTGTATAAAAATACTATGATGATGATCTTGATAGATACCACGCTCCTTCTACTATTTTCATCGATGAGCTCGACTCTATAATGGGTGAGAGGGGTACCAGCAATTCTGAGCACGAAGGCAGTCGTAGAATGAAAACAGAGCTTTTGATCCAAATGGATGGATTGTCAAAGGGAGAGGAGATGGTGTTTGTCTTAGCAGCATCAAACTTACCATGGGCATTGGATCCTGCTATGCTTAGAAGGTAGTTGTAGTACTAATACCACAACAACAACAACAACAACAATAATAGCAGCAAGGGCACGATTCAGAGACTTAATAATCAAGGAGCAACATTACTATCATGTTCATCATTTTCGCAGTCGTGCTCTTTATCTCGCCTTGTTCTTACTTGTTGGTTTCCATAATTGTGTCACCCCCCCCCCCCCAAATAAGGTTGGAAAAACGCATCCTTGTACCATTACCTAATGCAAAAGCACGGCGAGTTATGATAGAGAAAAACTTGCCAGAAGGCGACCGAGCGGTTGATATTGTTTCTTACTCTAATCAATACAGCACAACTCCTATCGATGATGATGATGAAGATGATGTGAATACCAGGGAAAATAAGAAAGAAATAACACAGTAGAAACACTTCAAATCGAAACATTGTAATTACTTACACATGATCATTACTACTACTACTACTACTACTACTACTATCAATCAACAGCATGAATTGGACTACGATGATCTTGCTAAGCGTACTGAGGTGAAAAAGTCACAACAACAAGAACAACAACAACAAGAAGAAGAAGAACGGATTGATCAGCATCAGCAGCTGCAGTTTCAAAGCAGCAGCACCACCATCATCATCACTAAAAAACCAACTACTACGAATACTACCTCCACCATTTCATTGTACTATAATGATTGAATAGCTAGAGTAGTTGTAGCACTTAAAGAAGATGGTATTGTTGTTATTGTTGGGGTTCAGCGTTAAGTGATATCATAACACTTTATCAGAACTATTCTGGCTCTGATATCGTCCTTATGTGCAAAGAGGTAATAATAGTAGTAATGGTAGTCGCTAGTAGTAGAAGATACCCAATAACTGCTATTATAGTACTGGAATCATAGAATTTGAATACAATTTGCAGTATTAAATGCTTGAATGTAGAAGGAAATTAATGTCCAAATATCTATTCTCAGGCAGCGATGCGACCGATGAGAGCGTTAATGAAGAGATTGGAGAAGGTAGAAATGAGATGATGCTAGATTATGTTTGCCGGGGGCATTTTCTACAATTTTTTGAATGTGTTATTAGGGTATTATTGAGTTATCTATTTATTATCTCAGATTGATAGCTCTCTGTACGACGTCGGGCACTCTTCCACAGCGGAGAACGGTAGTAATGATGAGGACGATATTGACGAAAACCAGGAGATAAAACTGGACCCTGTTACACAAGGTATGATTGGCACACAGCAGTTGCTCTGCTTTTTTGGTGCTAGATAATGACTGTTGTTATAGCCGTTTACGATGTTGACTCTTGTTCTTTAAACTACTGACCCTATGGCAGCATCACCATATATCAGCACCGCCATCATCATCATCATCATCATCCTCCTCCTCATTATTACGTCAGGCGACATCAATATGGCTTTGGATTGCACGAAGCCATCAACCAAACTTTCTCACCTATCCAAGTATGAAGAATGGCATGCAAAGCACGGCTCTGGAGTCTCAGAGACAACTAATGGAAATAGAAAGAAAGAGGAGAAGGAGGAGGACAAAAAGAAGAAGAAAGGGTAACTAGCACTAATGCGAAATGCTGCTGATAGAGATGATATTATAACAAATAGCAATTTCCAAAATATACTAAAATTGATGAGGACTAGTCGCTACCTTATGAGAAGTTCGACCGTCTAGCAGTGGCACCGCACACAACACACATAATATTCCTAATTTTATCGCAGATTAGCTCAGCCAGAAGGGAAGAGCAGCAGCTAACTGTGATGTCCTCAGAACTGTTCCCACATGCATTGTGAATGCATATCTAGATATGTTCTTGCAAGCTTACTACACTTTAGAAATAGAATTCATTTGCACAGCGTATGTCTCCATGACTGTCGCGATACAATTTAGCTATGACATCTGCAAGCGTGTTGTATCGTCGCATGACGTACAGCAGCAACATCTGTAGAGCATATTTTGTGAGCTAAATTAAAATACAGACGAGCATGCTAGCATGGACCGTGGCGCATGTCCATGTGCCTAGACAATGCATTGCTCCAGAAGCTAGCTAGCTACCGTGACATTGAGTGTGTGCTATGCGAGATGTTGCGAGTGATGCAATGCTGAACACGACATCTAGATGTATCGTCCTCATCATCTTGCATCTAAATGTTCGCCCAGAGCACAGTTGTATGTGCAGAATTCCCAAATTCGCAAGAATGAAGTTCTTAGCAGCAATGACGTTTGCAGTGAGCTGCAGGCATCTGTCTAGCTGTGGCAATATGCATTCTAGCAGCATTGTACGTGGTCCCTACTGCGCTTATTATTGTGCCATATAGCATTGATCGATTTAATGGCCACTAGCTAGACCACAGCGCCACACAGCTGCATGTACGTACGATACTGGAAAAGCATCTTGCAAATAAAGTGCTTGCATGATGTCGTACACATCCATTTTGCCCAAACTTATTGCAGCAGCTATTTCCAGCTTGGTGCATCATTACGTAGTATCTTCCAGTTTGCCCTCTCTGATTGCGTCCACCATCTGCTCAATTGCTTCCGTCGACGTCAAGTTCATCATTACTTTCTCTTGAGGTAATCTGAGCAGTGAGAATGTCTATGTGAAGCAGAGTGATGAGGCGCATACATCACCATAGCAGGGGGAGGGAAGGAGACCAAAGTTGTGCATTCGTACGTCGGTTTCATACACGAAAACAAATATTAAGCAATCACGGTTGCAGATCTATGATGTATTGGTGTTTGTGTGATGTGTCATCATCGATACAGTGAGCATTCTTCACTGCCTACATGTTACCGATCATAAGTGAAGAATGATGGCCGGGACTCCTCCTCGGAACGAATTATTCGCATTTCAAAGTTGTTATTGTGTTGTCGTGTGTGTTTACTTGTCGTTTTTAACGGCCTACTAATACTACTACTGCAGACATCTTCCTTTCTCTCCTTCTCCTGATCATCATCAACCACTTCATCCTTCTCATTGCTCTTCCTCTCATCGACTCTACGTGCAGACATGAGAGGAGGTTCATCGTAGGAGAACAGCAACGGGTCGCTTGTGCCAAATGGGTGCATGTCAATCACCCACACACGCATTTTCTGATATATTTGGATGTCAGCAGGGAAATAAATGTATTGGATGGATCGTTCATCTATGAGGACATTCATTAGGATATAACCATCTATCATCGTTATTACTATTATCATTATTATTATTATTACCTTATCGACGTACACATCTGTCACGAAATCTGTCATCATCGCCATTTCTGGTAGAATGACCTCCGTGAAAAACTT
>ADNK01003500.1:12500-27500 GCA_000320545.1 Bigelowiella natans CCMP2755 | reverse complement strand
ATTTATTATGGGATTGCTTATTATAACATGGTGTTCTTTGTTGTTGATTGCAGCTGATTATTAAGACATTATACGGTGTGGATGAGAGTGTATTCATCGAATCTTATCATGCAGGTTGGGTAGTACTAGTGATAAGTAGTAGTAAAGAAGTAGTAAGTAGCAATAAATAGTAGCAGTAGTACCCGTAGGGTGTGAAACTAGAAATTTAGCAGAAATTGAAGATTTGAAATTAACATCCTACACGTGATATTAGACTGCTGCTGCTATTTCAAGATAATTACTTAACACTTTATAATTAAAATTTCTAATTTGTCGTCATCTTCATTGTCATAGTAAGTCTAGCTACAGCAGCAGACTGCTGTCTTATCATCGATGATCCCAATTTATCAATAACACGCACGGAATATGAATATTCGTCAACTAGTAGTACGTTAGAATAGTAGTGGTAGTAATTGTAGTACTCAGCTGTTAGTACTTCCCGTGTGATTATTCCTTTGATGCTGTGTGTACATCGGTGCTTAGCATATTAGTTCCCTTAACCCTGACAATCGTACTACTACTATTACTACTACTACTACTACTACTACTACTACTACTCTTTCTTCTTCTTCTTCTTCTTCTTCTTCTTCTTCTTCGTATCTGCTACTTGTTGGTAGATAAAAGTCTTACAAAATCTCTATTTGACAACATAAGATCGTGTGATCTAAGGTACGAGTTGTAGTTCCTATATAATTATTAGTATTTGTTATTGTAAAGAATAGAAAATAGTAATAGTAGTAACGATAGCAAGGCTATTTATAGATGCTTGTAGCTGCTGGATGTTGGTCTATTCTTACTCTCTGGAGGAGGGAAAAGAATAGGAATAGGAAGAGGAATATGAGGAGGAGAAACCATCAAATTCATACGTTTGTATATATCAACAATTGCTTTCTTTAGAATAACAATTATATAATACACACATTTTATTACTTCTACGAATGAAAAATGACTGCTACTACTACTACTACTACTACTACTACTACTACAACACACACACACAAATACATGTTTAGACAGTATCTCGTAGACTGGATGAAGGCGAGAACGATAGGGAAGAAGAAGGATTATCCACAGCTCACAACTACATAAATGATGCTCTGCAAGCATATAATCGTTCGAGGGAGATGGTACTACTACACTTCTAATACTACTATTACGTACAACAACACCACTTCTACAGCTCACTTAATACTTTGCAATTACAAAAATGTTCACAGATAAGCGACGAAAAATGAAGCAGAGAATTATATAGTGTAACTATCTTTTGGTATTTATCCACGTCATCATTCATCCATTCATATTGGACGATAGGAAAACATTAAAAAAGTAAGTAAATAGAATGTCTTCTCCTCCTCCTCCTGTTCTCCTATTCTAAAGGCAACACAAGAGAAATACGAGTTAATGAATTGTACCAAAAGCCTGGAGAACATATACTCAACTCTTAATGTCGCATGCTGCCAAAAGGTGCTTTTAGCTGTTTAATATTGCTTATTCTCTTTCATGTACGCTACAACAAGCTTCTTAGCATCATTTGTTGCTGGTAATCTATGTCATTACTTGATATCTCATGTGGGAATAGTAAGTAGTTTATCGCCGAAACAGTCTTTAATCTAACGATGTCTAGTGTTGAAGTACTACAACGACAACTAGTGACATCATTATGATGAACACATTTAATACATAACAATGTTTAGAGCTCGGTATGTAGTGGAAACTTAGCTGATGCTGCTGGTTGTGATCGAATTGGATGCGGAGGAACATATGGATGTGCAGAAGCTATTGCAAAACTAAATGGTATTTATAACAATCAATTCTATTTAAAAAATGATTCTTAATAACATAGATTGATGATCATCACCATCGGTTATAATATTCATTAACGAACATATTGATTGAGCAGAGAATGGTATGATACTGTCAATAGGCCACGTTGATCCATCATCTACCCCAAATAAGGCAAATAACCCCGTAGTGGTTGTTCCAATGGAATCGTGCCATTTTAGGTAGGTGATGATTTGTTATTATTACTAGTGACTAATTTCATCCTACATTGGACTAAAGAATAAAATAATAACGAAAGTTATTTTATATTGGATGCTTGAGTATTGACGATGTACGCATACGTTACATATTTTAACTTGGTGTGTGTGTGTGTGTGTGTGTGTGTGTGTGTGTGTTTGTGAAGGCGAAGAGAGAGAGAGAGAGGGAGAGAGAGGGGGGGGGGGTGGGGAGGGGGAAATTAATTTTAATATATAAAGTGAACCACATATGATCATCCTCATCTGAATTTACTATTAGATGTTGTCTCTCATGAACGACGTTCGTTGCATGTAGCATCTGTTTAACAATTGTTGTAATAATGATGTCTCCTCTTCCTCATAGTAGTAGTAGTAGTAGTAGTAGTAGTAGTAGTACTGAACCAAGGAGTATCAACCCCTCCTCCCCCTCCTCCTCCTATGATTATGTACTACTACTATACTACTACTACTGCTACGTTGAGAAATCATCATCGATATTGCCTCCTCCTGCTTCTACTATTACTCAGGTATGAAAGTTGGGAGCTATGTTTCGAAAGAGCTCTAGCACACACAAAGAAGGCTGCCACTATATTTGAAAGAAATAGTAAGATATACAGGATGGGAGAAAAAGGTGGTTGCTTGCATCAGAGAGAGAGAGATAATGACACTCACTCCTGCAGCATTCCTTCATCCCTCGCATAGAGAGAGAGAGAGATAATGACACTCACTACTCCTCCAACATTCCTTCATCCCTCGCATATCATTATAATCAACATAGATGACATCACATTCTTCCGTTCTTTGCTACTACTACTACTATTACTACTACTACAACTACTATTACTATAAATCAATAATTAGAGTGCGTAACGAGAAAAGCCCTAGCTAAGGGCAAGTTGAAGACTTGTTCTGCGTTGTACACGGCACTAAAGGGGTAGGTTTGTTAGGAGAGAGAGAGAGAGAGAGAGAGAGAGAGAGAGTGATAATGATGATGATGATGATGATGATGACAACATCGATAATATATGTTACAACGTGTGTGGAGATGATGTAGTAAATGATGGTTCTTCTCTATCCTAATATCAATAATTTACATAGATCCGTGCAGACAATGTGTGACCACAAGCTAACATATATATATATATATATATATATATATATATATATATATATAATAATCTGCATAGATCCGTGCAGTCAATGCGTGACCACAAGCTAACGTTTAATGAGCATGTCACAGGCATGAAGAAACAGGTACTGCTGCTGCTGCTGCTGCTGCCTATGATCTATGAGAAAATACTATGTAGGATGGTGGTGGTGGTGGTAGTGGGTAGAGGAGAAAACAAATCAGAATGAAAGTTTCAGTGTGTAGAATTATAGATATTACACTATTACAAGTTGTTCTTCTCTGTTCTTCTTACATCGTCTTATCATCACTTATTATTATACCGCAAACAACAACAGTTTGATAGTGCTGTACAAAACTACAAGGTTTGTCGTAGCAACGCAGAGGTCGTAGTACTACTACTACTAGTAGAAATAATAAGAATATGTACAAGGAATATTGTAGTGACCGACATCTCACAGACATGTAGTACACCCCCCTCATCATCCAAGTGGTATTAGAAAGTAGCTGTAATGGAGAGTCCATCTATCCTTTTGCTACTACTCAATTCTCACTTTGTTTCTCTGCTTCAAAAAGTAATAAGCCTCTTCTTGTTGATGTTATCCTTCTTCTTTTTCTTTGTTCTTCTTGTAAAGATGATTGATACCTACCAAAACATTGATTCACTATGATATTATTACTGTGTGCAGAGGGAGTATCAACGCGTTGTATTATGCGAGAAAGCTCCTGAGTGTGTCAAGGTGATTGTAAGTAACTACATGATGAGAGACAAAGTACTAGCTCTGATCTTCTTGTTCTTCTTTCTCTTCTTCTCTCCTTCATGAGAATCTATGAATCCACTTTTCATATTACCATTAGAGGACACAAACGGAAAATCGATCTTGAATTATTGATTGTAGGTTCGCCAAAGGCATCGGAAAAATGCTATTCGAGCAACAAGAGTGAGTTGTATAGTAGTAGTGACAGCCGATACTCTCCCTCCATCTTCTTCTTATATGTTAAATTCATTTATTATCTGTGTTGTTGATGGGCCCATTTTGATGCCTTGATGTCGTCGTCATAAAGAGATGATGATGATGATGATAATACCAAATGATGATCTACTACTAGGTCATAGAATGTCTTCTCAATTCATTCGCAAACGAAAGGGTATCAGAAACAGAGATTCGAACATGCAAGGTGGTCTTAGTGCTTCATCATCCTCTCCTCCCCTCATACATCATCATCATCATCATCATCATCATCATCTATGTCATCGTTTGTAGTAGTGGTAGTAGTAGTAGTAGTAGTAGTAGTAGTAGCAGCAGCACAGCGGGAGAATAACAATAACAACAACATCTCCACTAGCAACATCCAGACCAAATATTCTCTCTCTCTCTCTCTCTCTCTCTCTCTCTCTCTCTCGCAATGTCAACACTGATCTCTATGGATGAGTACGTGAAAATGATGGTAAAATATCATCATGGACACCGCAGAATCACAACACCATTCTTGTTCTTTCTTCTCGATCGTTGGTATATTATCATCGGTTTAGCACTAGACCCTGCGGTGCTTCTGAAAGCTCTCTCACTTTTCCATTCTCTATCTGTTAGTAAATAATTATCTTGGCTTGGTTGTTATTCTCTATTGCTTCTTCTCTTGTCATCACCATGTAATCTATCCATCTGCTATTATCTATCTCCTCTCTTGTAAATTCAGAATGAAACTCACGGTTTACGATGGCGTAGTACTTCACCAGATTCACCATCATCAGTTACATCCACAATAAAGTCTTTCATCTTTCCCCCTCCAATTCCAACCCCTCCTATTCCTCCGCCAGCTGATATCCTGAAGGAGCACATCTTCTACGACCGAAATAACCAGCAGAAAAGAGGCATCTCTGTCAATTTTTCATCATTAGAAAGGTCAACGGGGAACAAAACTACTATAAATATCCATGTTCCTAGGAAAATTGTACAAGTTTTCGGTCGGATACCCATCGCTCCTTCCCACATTCCTTCAAAGTATCTCAAGTGTAACGGGACCAGAAACAATAGTGCTACAGCACAGAATATTCAAGATGATGTCGTCGCTTCTGCTACTCCTTCTTCTTCTTCACTCTCTCCTTGCTCCTCCCGGCATGTTTCAGATTCGAGCGCTTTCATGGAACCCTGGCCTTCTTATAACATCAGTGCTACGACTTCCCCCGAAGAGATTAATATGATCGTGGAGGAGATTACCACTAGCCCAACGACGGTATCTTCATTCAAAATGAAAATGAATATGGAGGGTGGTGTGGACATGTGTATGCGTACGTCGCGTCTAATTTCAAAATGCACGTTCACATACATGCAGATATATCTGAAATAACGCACACACACACACACACACACACACACAGAGAGAGAGAGAGAGAGAGAGAGAGAGAGAGAGAGGAGAGGGAAATTCAAATGGAATCAAATACATAATATCGTACATTTCAATGTTGTCGCGATATGTTCTTTTTTTCAGCATCTTTCTTGGTTTATTTTGAATCTAACCAGGGACAACCGACATCTACGATTACACAGCAGCCTAGCTCTGCACCAACCGCCTCTCCTTCATCAGAACTAGCACAAGAACTAACACAGGAGCCTACCTACAAACCATCCATGGTGTGTCAAAAAGAGTAGCCACATCACTATAACGATGATAAAGATGATGATGATGATGTTGACTTTGATTCTTCTAATGATAATCTCCTTTTATTTCAACCATCATCTAGTAGTAGTTACAATGAAATTTTAGAAATTGAGATACCATGCTGTTACTTCTTATGCTGCAACTACTATTATGAGGTTACTACTACAATTTTCTCTTCTGAGATGGTTCTACAAATACCTTCTTTTTAAATCTGATCTATGTGGTTATTTATCAAAACTGTCCAACATATATCATCTTTGTATCATCATTCATTCATCAGAGCCCTACATCCATCCCAAGTACGTTGTCCCCATGGTCTCAATGAGGAAGGGAACGGATATCCCAAGTACGTTGTCCCCATGGTCTCAAATGAGGAAGGGAATGGATATGCAAAGTAGTAATTCAAACGTTCCAAAAAAAATGGTGAAGAAAGCCATTTTCTATTAAAAACTCGCTTAAATTGCAATTGAAAGTACACGCATCCATAGCGAATGGAAACCAGAATCTAGATGCAGTCATGCATTAGAGATGTGTCGTCTAGGTGTGCGTCGCTACTACAAGTATCGATGGGCCGCGCACAGTACTGCATGTGTGCACATGAATATAAATATCACGGTCAAGTAACATGTGCTGATATCGAAATTATACACCACTCACACACACACAATAAGAGACACACACATACCTAATATAAATATAATATATATTGTCTGTGTGTACAGTTGCGTTATGCACATGCATTTGCATATGCATATTATATATGTGGCACGTGTGTGTTTCTACTAGTGTTTGACAGCAGTTGCATGCTAGCATGCAGGCGTATACATGTTACGCCTATAGACGATACAGTACTCTAGTACTCTCTTATTGCTCGCTATGATCATGCCATGTCATATAGCATGATGTAAAGCCCGCGTAAGTGCATTGGCATATAGAGGCAAAGCGTGCAAGAACACCTCAACATGGCGTACCTCTAGACCCACGCAGCAACGCGCACATCTTGTCTATGAAATCTAAACGTCGCTGCTGCTGCTATAATTTAGCTTGTCGATCGTTGCAATTGCGTTAGATTTATGCATGCAGCATAGCATAGTGCTGGGCTCGGCATTCTGCTGTTATTTCTTAACAAGTAATAAATCCATAGGAGGAACAAATTTGTGAAGATTCTCAATTGAATTGTTAGCAGAACATACGCCTACGCCTACTACGAAGTCCTCTGCTGAGCTTTCGCAGATTTTGTTCCTTTGTCACCAATGAAAGTCGAAGCTGGTCGTTGGGTCGTTGCAGCGCGTGATATAGCTTCTCTTCCCTGCATGATAATCGACATGCGTTCAACAAGTTGAGTTTGATTCATACGATTCGCCATCAGAATTGCGGTGTCGAGGGACTTTTTGCGATTTAGACGTGTACTCAGATCCAGTGCGCGCACCGATCGGCCTCCCTTGCAAGCAAGTCTAATGTTCATTAGTATTAGTTTATCAAGCTTGATCTTGTCCTTCGGAGTCATTGGCATTCCTTGCTTGGCGTGTTCTTCAAGAATCATTTTTTGACGCAAGTATTTTTCCTGAAGTTTTTCACTCTCACTTGAGGCCAGCCCAAGAATAGGCACACATATAGGTAATGCTTGGGGAATAGGACGAGGTAGTGTCTGGGGGAAATTTTTACCCCCTTTGCAGATATGGCACATTAGATTTTCAGAAGTTGTGTAAATTGGCCAGACAGTATCCTTCCTACCCTTACAATGTTTCTTTGCATTGAGAATTGGTATCCAGGAAAAATCTTTTGATACTAGCATACGAAGTACTCCTTTGCTGTCAAACGTAGCTAGATTGTTTAAATTCCACGTAAATCCAAGCCACGATAGAGTAGATCCAGGGGAAATTGGTAGCATACCTTGAGAGATAAATTTGTCTTTTGAGACATCCAAGAGCCAGTACTGCAAAGCCCCGTAGACGGAGAAAACTACAGCAAGGTGATCATCGTTGCCAGTCATTGCTACGACTGGTCCAGGGAGGGATTTCGCTCCAATTTGGAGACCGCTGTAGGAAAAGATTCGCAAGAAATTCTCACTTGTGCCAACGGCAGCCCATCGCTTTCCAATAGCGCAACACTTTACTTCCTCGTCGTCTTCGAGCTGGAACAACCATTCACTTTTATTTCCCCAGGTTTCAAATGGTTTATAAAATATGGTGCTTGGGCCGCTCTCATTGTTACTAGAGGCAAAAATTGCTGCTGTGGAGCTCAGTGCAGCAACCACGTAATTGTATCGATCCAGAAAGCGTACGGATCTATGAAGTTGAGCATCATGAAAATCAATTTGAATAGCAGAATGCGTGTGTTCCTGACGAGAAACTATGATTCCGATGGCATTCCAGGCCAAATATCGACGCTGCAAACCAAGAGGAGTGGCACTTGGCTGGAATGATGGTTGCGAAGGAGTTAAATATGAAGAGTTGTGTGCAGCTTGGAATTTGGTATTCACTGGAGTCTCAGGGTTACTGTTCTCCTCGTTGTCGCTAGATGGGCTGCCAAAAGATGACCGCTTCGCAGCTTTTTTGGAATCTTCTTCGTCCTCGTCGTCGTCTGCAATTCTTCTTAATCTTTTCCTTTTCTTTTTCTGTCCTGGGGAACCGCTGCCAGTGCTGTAAAACATACACGGTAGTAGGAAAAATAATATGAATCTCAAATGCTTACATCGTCATTGAAATTGGGAACCTCTTATTGTCATCCTCATCGTCGTCATCGTCGTCATCGTCGTCATCGTTTTCGTCGAGTGATTTAAGTTTAGGAAAATTTTGGCCTTCTTTCTCTTCAGTGCTGGATTTTTTCTCTTCTATCTGATTATCGTTGAGGGATGATTCACCCTTTGCATTCACTACCACCTCATCATAGGGTTTGGGCATGTGCTCTGGGACAGGATTATTCCATTGCTTCATGTTACCAAATCTCTCAAGTACAACCAAAGTGTTGCTCTTGGTTGCCCAGCTGAGACCTTATTAATTTATTGCTTGTCAATGATATGTTGGGAAAAATAGAATGACCACTTCTACAAAGTACCTGTGCATTGAGTATCGATCTGAATGTAGCCAATGAGCTCCGACTTTTTACAATCGTAAACGTTCACTTTATTATCTTCACCAGTGGTCGCAATATACTTTCCATTAGGACTAAAGGAGGCTATGGTTGTATTTGCTGAATGCCCCGGAAATCCTGCGTCTCCTCTCCATTCATTTCTATTCAAGATTTTCACAGATTTGTCGCCAGGTATAGCCTAAGGAGAAAATAATTAACTTCTTCGATCTCTGGCTAGCATAGATGTAAAAAACAGACATCAGCATCCTACCCACCTACCCAATACAAATCTAAATATCTAGTCAAATCTCGTAACATTAGCATGTTGTTACCAATTGGCCGCCCTCCGGACTCCAGCACATTCTAAGAAGCTGCAAGCTGTCCGCACTCGTTGTTGGGAAGCATGGAATAGCGATTACGGTGGATTTATCACGAATCTTCCAAACTCGAAGAGTGCCATCTCCAGCCGAGGAAGCCAGGTATTCATTCAGTGGGTCAAATGCAAGACTGTAGTACAGTTAGAATCATTGGTATATTTGACAGCAATTGTCAAAAAAAATGTTATTGACAATTACACAGGCTATCTCACCTTCTTATGGGACCTGTATGGCCTTTTAGTAGGGTGACGTGCTGCGTATTCAACACACTGACGAGTTTTATATTTGTGTCCCTGATAAGATTATATTTGTTAATAAGAAGATAATGATTTAGTCTCGAGGAAGTAAGTAAATTACTGTTCAGCCACAGCTAGAAGGTTTCCAGAGGGACTGAAAGTTAAATGCGTAATTGCAGTTGTGCAGCGGGTAGCGACTTGATCAAATTTGCAATCTGGATAGGTGTACAGCGCCACAACATGTTCCTCGTCGCCTGCAGCGAAGCAGTCTCCCTGAGAGTTGAAGGTGATGCAGGTTACTCCGCCTTTGTGATAGGTAATCTCTTTTGGCTTAGCATCAATATCATCGTGAGGAAATATTCGGATAGCCGCGTCCGCGCCACAGGTGAAGATCTCTCTACGAAATTACAATACTTCATCATAAATTTTCATGAATGTGTAGCAACGTGGTCTCACCTTCCGTTTGGATGGTAGGTTAAATCTCCCAGACCAAAAACGTGAGCGAAAACACTCTTGACATCCTTTTGTCCGCCCCCGCCTCGTTGGCTCATGGTAACTTTCGTGTGTGGTGGTGGGGGGTTTATCAGCGTTCTGTTTTGAAAAAGTCTTTTAAAATTTTGTCTAATTTACTACATTGCAGCTCTACGACAGAATGACCTTCAACAGTTTTGGTCAAAATTAGATTTCATTTAGTACTTGTCTTCAAGCGATAATCTCAAGGAACTTTCAAAATGTTTTTTCGCGCGAAAGGCTTTCTCTCTGTGCTTTCGTTCGCGCGCTATGGTCATCTCGGCACCGAAAAAATATTTTTACCTATATTTTCCCGGACAAATAAATAAATTAACAAAAGTTGTTCATGATCTATCAAGATGCACAAGGATGAAAGACAACTACGAGTAGATCTAGTAAAAAATTAAAAAATATATGGCTTTCGCAAACCTTTATTTTTTGACCAACAAAATCGACATTTAGACCTATAATGATTGATTTGACTACATCAATTTCACTTTTTTCTTTTTTTTTAGTTCCAAAGTGGTCAAAAAAAGATTTTGCGAAAACCCTGTGTGTCCAGTGGATTAGTTATTATTGTAGTTGTTGTACGAAATTATAAAATTAGTCAACAAATGTTCAGATATTTTTGGTTCAGAAAATCAACACCACTTTGCCACGCACCATTTGCTGGGGGTGGCACCAACTGCCTGAGTGTATAATTACGAGTGTTCAAAAAGAAAGAAATCGTAACTTCAGGATTGTGTAACAACTCCAAAGCAGGGAATTCCTGCTGGGAGGATAGCATAAGAAAAAATTAATTGTGTTTGAAGACGAAGCTCAATGGTTGACGGCAATGACGATGACAACCGCTTCGAGAAGATGGAGGGAGATTATGAACTGGGGCAATGGATTTTGACTGGTTCTAGTAAGAAGAAGAGTGGTAGCAGCAAGAAAAAGAAAAACAGCCTCTGGCTTTTCGATCTTCCGAAACAGGTGCAATGACAATTTAAAAGTAGTGTGGTGATTGATAGCAGCAACCCTGAATTCACGCATCATTATGCGACAGTTTGACACGAAGGGATTTGCTGAAAAGATCAAGCAACTCAAGTCATTCACTGAGAATCGACCGAATACGTCCTCAAAGTCTCTGAAGATATTCGAATTCAACTTGAGTAAGTAGTATTTATATAAACTTGATGGTGTGTGGTGCACTGAGTTATTATCCTGAATAAAGAGGGCCATTCTCATTATGATTCTTACACTGATGATTTGAACAACACAAATAGATGGGAAAAGTTATGAAATAGACGAGGAGCCTATATTCCATGTGCAGAATTCGATAGCTCTAATTCCGAGTAGCAGCAAAAAGAAGAATGAGGAGGACGGTGAAAGCGGTAGCAGAACAAAGGCAAACAACTTAAAAAATGCGTGCTTTAGCACAGGTAATGAAAATGCAATAATGTACATGTCGTCCGTCAAATAATTCGGCAGCATTTAAAGTTTCATCATCACTGTCACTGTTAGAGACTATTTCTACGTTATTTCGCTGTATTAGCAGCCACGAGTAATAGTAAGCATATTGAAAACAACAGGTGAGTTTCGAAGATCATTTATCGTAAGGGAACGACAGAAAACAAATACTGTACTTGAGACTACGAGGAGCAATCAGGTAAACATTATTCTAAACTACGCTACTATCTAATATATCATGTACTGCACATTGATGTTTTATCGTAGTGGTAGTAGTAGTAGTAGTAGTAGTAGTAGTAGTAAGTGGTTGTTTTCCACAAGGTGGTGGTGGTTATCCTGATTGATGAATTACTATACGTAGAAGAAGAAGAAGAAGAATATGATGATGATGAAGCAGCAGCAGCAGCAGCTTGGTTCTACAGCAGTAGGAGGAGGTGTACAAACAAGAGCGACGAGAATACACAAGATGAGCTGCAAACCAGTGAGTAGTTTAGTACCAGTACTTAGTAGTAGCATTTTAGATGATGATGATGATGACTATGATGGCGATGATGGTCATAAATAGGTTTGAATATATATTTAGTGTTCAATCGTCATGCGTACATAGCAGTTGATTGTTTGTGTAAACTTTAAATTTCCGCACCTTGAGAGGATGCGAGAGTGTGGTTTGCTCATCTGGTGGTTTGCTCATCTTGATTGGAAAATCGGAACTAAACACATACGTAGACACACACACACACACTCTCTCTCTCTCTCTCTCTCTCTCTCTCTCTACATACTTAGATCCGTTTCTCTCCAATCGGGTATGTAGCACCTCTTCAAAGTTGTGAAAAAGAAAGCAAACATCTTACGGCAGCTGCAACCAAGATAAGCAGGAAAATCAAGGGAGAATCTACGACTATGGGTAAAAAAAAGAGGAAGAAGTCAAACGGAGACAGCAGGTTGTCGTCATCGTTGTCCTCTACATCCAAAAAAAGAAAGAAAGAACAGCAGCAGCAGCACCAACAGGCCGAAGACAACAGTAGTAATGTGGGGAAGAAGAGGAAGAAGAAGAAGCCCAAACAGAAAAGGAAATAAACAACTCATTGCAACCAAGAATACGTCGACAAGAGTCTTAACACATACTATATCGTATGAATGTCGCTTCAGTAGTAAATGGTTATTTGGTAATAAGGCGCCACAATACTGCCAAGCAAGTACGGTTCATAACCTACAACGAACAAGATTCAATTTGAACATTGAGTTTGGCATTTACGATTAGAATAAAGTGCCCTCTTCAACCAGAGGCCTGTGAGTATAATACGGAAGGAATAATTAAAACAAAAGGGTTCAATGCGTACACGTCTTGTACTCGATTCTACGAGTGCACTAAGCATGTACAAATTTCATGATATTAAGTGCACGAATAACTGGAGTGCTGCGTGTCTTTTAGTTATATGGGCTCGTGATGAACTACTGCTGAAACTCAAATCTTTGTAAAGATCGCAGTTGTCGCATTGAAACATATACATGCATGTAGATGCGCCATTGTACATTCTCAGGCGTATCGCATTGTTGGCAATATACGTATAATGATCATGCATAAGACGGATGTAATCTAGTAATGAATGTGTTAAAATTTTCAATTATTGTCATCCTGAAGTAGCTTTGCTAGTTTGCAAAGTAATCTGCAGCTGCAGCGCATATGCAATACACATACTACGTCTATGATTCGCAGCATCGTATCGTACATCTTTAGATCTAGCTAGCTAGATGTCGTGCTGCACTTAGATTGGTTGCCATTTCTTGCTAGTTCTCTAGGTTTAAGTACATGCATGCATTGCACACGTTTCATAGCCAACCTCGCATAAATTGGGAAACGCATAGGCTAGTAGGCGCGCTCTAGCGCTGGTGCGTGCTGCACACGGTTTTGCGCATTCTAGCATTGACATCGCTCGTTAGATGCCCTGTTACGTATAACTGGACAGCGTTAGCTCGCTGGAGCGCGCATGAGAGAGCATAGTAATTTTGCATTGCTATCTCTAGATCTATGATTATACACGCTAGCACGCCTTCGTTCTTGTTGCAGACAATTAGACACCGTTGCACTCTATAAGCACACCAATCTCTCTAGATTTAGAGATTTTTAGAGATCTGTAGATATGCTGCATGGCATCGCTAGCTAGATCGCATGGCGAAGACACGACATTTTATGTTCTAATTTTTGGTGCTTATCTAGTCTATGCGGCTCATTGCTGTGCACGTCAATGACTCACCAGTAGATACTTTTTTTATCGGCTCCGCTCATTTAACATCGGCGCATGGCGCATCCAGCAGCGATATCTAGCGATGCCAAAAGTCAGCATCATTATATATCATTCACGAGTGCGTGTCGCTAGTTACTTGCGCGCAGTGCACATGTATAGACAAACTATGTACATGGCTTTATGCAGATTTTGCATTTTTGCGCCCGCAATAGTCGATGTCATCCTTGCATGATTATCTATAGATGATCGATACCCTGCTACTACATGATGAATTTAATGCAAAGCTGCCTTGGAATGCCCCAACTGATTATATTATTATTTCCCATAAAGGTTATTGTTATTGCCATCTTGCTTGATTTATTGCAGCAACTGCTTCTTGCTATAATCACTGCTATCTCCCTTCGCTGAATTCTTAACAAATTTTTCGTAGAATAAGTGGCGAACTGCTCTATCAATGACCGGTGCAGCAGATTCCACCATAGCCCAATGTTTTACACCAACCCATAGTTTCAATTGTTCAATACTCTGCAGGATAAGAAGGTCAAGGCCACGTAAGGTATTACAACCATATACAGCAGCTTGATCTTCTAGCCGTGTGTGCAAAGGAAAATATCTGGAATCAATGACAAGGGGGCCTTGTTGAATAACAGGTTGTGGTATGATAAAATCCTCCATCTGCTTTGGCCCAAACTTGCGGAACGATGCGATGATAACGTTCACATTGCGCATATTCTCGAGTTTTTTCCTAGCCTCACATTTGAAATGGTTGGCGACTTCTTCTGCCCGTTTGTGGTTTATTGGATCATATACTACAACACTTCCATGAGTGTAACCATAGGTAAGAAGCGCATAACAGGCAGCACGTGCAGTACCACAGCTACCAACGACAATTGCCATTGCACCATGTGTTGCCACACGCTCTGTCATCAGCTTCTTGTAAAAACTAGACCAGTCAGTATTATGTCCGTATAAACCCCCTCCAATCATCCTCCTTCTCCCTCCTCCTCCATCCTTCTCCTCTCCTTTTAATACCGCCACAGAATTCACTGCTCCTATCTCTCTTGCACATTTCGACATATCTGTTAGCAAAGGAAGTATTTCCGTTTTGAATGGCGCTGAGATGCAAGCACCACCAAATCCAGGGGACTTGAATAGCTTTAGGATGGAGTCCAATGACGCATCTTTTGTCTCGAAAATCTTAGCTTCATGTTCAAAATGAAGATATTTGAATGCTGTGTTGAATAACAATGGTGCGAGAGACAT
>ADNK01003500.1:0-7500 GCA_000320545.1 Bigelowiella natans CCMP2755 | reverse complement strand
ATGAATATATATATATATATATATATATATATATACATATAATAGTTGGGAACAGAGGGAATGTATGCCGTAGTAGCCTCGACTGCTATTCCATTCAAAAATGATGGATGCTTAATAAATAACGATAGCGTTATTATTATCACAATATATTATTACCCTGCCAGCCATGTTTTTTAGTATTTATTCTCAGAGGCAAGCTTCCAACATTCTCAATATATGAAATGTCGCAGCCGCTAAGCTTGAGTGAATCAACTAAATCGCTGATAGGTCTTTGGTGCATTCGGCAATTTCCGGCAATGACAACACCACTACCATCACCACCATTAAGTGGTTGTAGTGAAGGTAGTGGTGATGATGACGATGTTGATATTAACAAAGGCGATGATGATGGTGATACACCCCTACCACTCATTTTTGTGTTGTTGTCCTCCTTCTTCTTCTTCATCTTCTTCTCATCAGTATTTGTCATCCTTGTAGCCTTCAGCTGCTGCCTTTTCGATTCCTCGTCGCTCCTTCCCCCCTCCTCCCCCATCTCCTCCTCCTCCTCCTCCTCAATTAGGTTAACAACTGTAGTAATGAATCGCGTGGCTGCACTCGCATTTCCCATGTATAAATCGGTTGATGGCCTTTTTAGCTTACCAGCAGAACCACGTACGACAAGCGTCTGCATATCTTCCTCCCATTCTAAGTGATAATGATGATGATGTTGAGGATATATCTACTACACCATCACTTTGATTCATAGGATAGAATTAGTATGATTGAGTATTAAAACTACTTCTATTACTTACTACCTATGGAGATGCCTAGTTTCCTTAGTGCTGTTATCATAACTTCTGTGTAGTCTGAAAGTAATAAACCTTTGATACGACATTCTCCTTCTCCCAAAGCTGCTAGAAGGAGCACACGTGTTGATATAGATATAGATCCAGGGACAGAAATATGTCCCGATATCTTCGTAGGCGATACAGCAATGGCGTCTTGATTATTATTAAGGACTTTTAATAGAACACTTTCATTCACCTCCACACTTGAGAAGTATGGTAATGCTGCTGCGGATGATGATGATGATGATGATGATGGTAGGAGAAGCAGCTTCCCTATTGAGCTGACCATTGCAACTAATAGATAAGAATAAGGAGGAGGAGGAGGAGGAGGAGGAGGAGGAGGAGAAACCAATCATAAAGGTAGGATGGCAGTAAAAGAAGAATATGTTGATGATCCAATTAAGAGAATCATTTTGACAAGCATCATTATCATCATCACCATTATCGTCAGTAATCATGTACCATCACTAATCATCAATTAATCTAGCTGTTGTCCAATATCCTACTACTACTACTACTACCTCGATAAGTTCTCTTTGTAGTAGATGCTGCTGCTACAGCAGGACTCTTGGTATTGGCTCCTCCCCCTCGTACTCCTTTCGTTGGCCCTTCTTTCTGCTTCTCTTCTCCCCTTCCCTCGATTACTATCGTAGCAGCAGCAGCATCAGCACTATCTCCTCCTCCTCCTCCTCCTCCCCCTTGCTGTCGTCTTTGATTTCTACGAATGGCTTGCAGCAAGTCTTTTGGCTCGAGGTCCGAGGGAATATCCGTTGGTAGATAAAACTTACGAAGGCATCTGTTGTTGCGTAGTACATTAGAGTGATTTTGTGTGTTAGTATCAAGATAAACATACAGAGAGAGAGAGAGAGAAAGCGGGGGTTTGTGTGAGGTTAGCAGATTGTGAAAAACTATCCTCTTTTTAGATATGATACTATTGGTGAGCTGTGAGCAACTGTGCAGCAGTAGTAGTAGTAGTAGTAGGATTGTTATACATTCTTATGAATAATGTGGGTGAGCTGTGAGCAACTGTGCAGCAGTAGTAGTAGTAGTAGTAGGATTGTTATACATTCTTATGAATAATGTGGGTGAGCTGTGAGCAACTGTGCAGCAGTAGTAGTAGTAGTAGTAGTAGTAGTAGGATTGTTATACATTCTTATGAATAATGTGGGTGAGCTGTGAGCAACTGTGCAGCAGTAGTAGTTGTAGTAGTAGTAGTAGTAGCATTGTTGTACATTCTTATGAATAATGTGGGTGAGCTGTGAGCAACTGTGCAGCAGTAGTAGTAGTAGTAGTAGTAGTAGTAGCATTGTTGTACATTCTTATGAATAATGTGGGTGAGCTGTGAGCAACTGTGCAGCAGTAGTAGTAGTAGTAGTAGGATTGTTATACATTCTTATGAATAATGTGAGTGTGGTGCTTTGGAATAATGATGAGCATTTCCTACGTCACCCCCCTGCCAACACCACCTGTGATACTGCTACTACTACTACTACTACTACTACTATATTATCTGTTACCTTCTCACTCTCCCTATACATGCGGATGGCTGTTTCAGATAGCCCATGATTTGAGCGATTTCCATTTCAGCGACAAGGCCTATTGCAAGGCATTCGCCATCAAAAAGCATCGGAGACATCAGCTCCTTTATTGCATCCCCCACTACATGGCCAAACTGCTCATCAGCGTCGTTGTCTTTTTGCTGCTGCTGCTGCTGCTGCTGCTGCTGTCGTCGCCTATCCTTATCATTATCATCATCTTTATTAGTGCTCATCGTGCTGGAATTAGCCGTGTATGCTTGGATGCTGGTGCTGCTCATGCCAGGATGATACTTTGCCGTCATTATCTTAATCTTTGCTTTAATTGCTCGGTAAAGCACAGCTGTAAGCATTGTTTTATCGTACTGCTGGAGACTGTGGGCATTTTCATCGATAAGAGCGAATAATTCTCGATCATACAGAACAGCAGAACGAATTGCAGAAGCCATACCATCACGTAGGTATCGTAAAGAGAGGGTTGATAAAACCTGCAGCAGCAGCAAGTGCATATTAAATGTACGTATGCCAGCTAGTATTTTTCAGTATACCACCGTGAACACAATTCTTATCACTACGACACACTATTGCTCTTATCGTCACCGTCCCCTTTCTCCTCCTCATTCTCTTATTACTACCACTACCACTGCTACCTCGATGTCTATGAAGACTGCTCTGGGCCTTACAAAGCTACCGACAAGATTTTTCTTCTCTGATGCATTAATCCCTACTTCTCTCGGTACACTACATTCTAGCATTGCCACCAATGATGTTGGAATCCTTTGTGATTAAATGAATAGGAGATAGAGCAAGAGAATGATTAAGAATTGTTACTCTGACGTGGCTGAAGTTGTTCTTATAAGCGATGATGTTCGAATATATAACATCATGTGGCATGGGTGATCTAAAGCAGCAATAGACTTCTCTTACCCCACGAATGGTATTCCCATCATATATGTAGACGCTAAAAATCCACCAAGGTCCTGGATTACTCCTCCACCTTTGTTATACGTGATGATGATGATGATGATGATGATGATGATGACCAGCATTTAGGGAGGATAATAACTACTTCCATACAGAAAATCTTCGGTGGTGTTGGTTGTGGTGGAACATTTGGGAGTACATATACAAAAACAATGTATATGTATATATTTGTTTATTGGTATGCATGTGTGATGTATGTGAGTTAGTATGCGTTTGTGTTTTGTTGTTGATGATGTAGATCTTAATGCTATTTACTTACTAACCCAGTGCAACGAGACAGCAGTCCTTCTTGCATCCGTTCGAGGCCATCCAGTCTTCCACCTATCATAACGAAGAAGTCACAGTGGGCTGGCAGTGATCTAACTACATAATGGGGGCGCACTGAGCTACTACTACTTACTACTGCATCGTTCCATCACCTCTTCTTTTGTTCTGCGTCCCTTCGAGACCTCTCCTGGAGGTATTGCTTTTACACATGTTATGGCGTTCACTACGTCGAATGACTTTTTCAATATATCTGCATGTTTACTGGAAACATTTCTGTCCGAGATGATGACATACTTGCAAGCAGGCACCAACGCAGTAATCTTAGAGCCAAGGTTCGATAGGCATCCAGGCTGAATTTGAACGCTGAACCCGTCACCTGTTGGGGGAAAAAAAGGGTAATGGGAGAAAACATATTTCCACTGATTGTGTTTTAGCAGGAGTATTATATCGTATCGCATCGTATCCATGGGTATTACAACTTGATCTTCTTCTTCGCACAGAAGATTGGTAAAGTGGAACAAGAGGTGATGTGTTACTGATCGAAAGCAGCAGCAGGCATTATAAAAGAGATTTTTGTAACATTATGTGGAATACCCTCAATTGAGGTTTTGCTTCGTTCTTCCTTAGACCCTTTCAATTCTACCCTTGACATCAGCGGCGAGCGAAGGGGGGGATTAGGGGGGGGTCTCTACGTCGTCCGTTGGTTCACTCTTTAAGCTCGTACGCTCGTATGAGAACTGAGACAAGGAGAATGCTTGTCGCAAAGGATTAAATGGCAATTGATCAGTAAATTATTATTTTGGTTTGTCGCAGTGTATAATTGGGATCCAAAGAGAGGGTGTGACAACTACATGAAAAGAAGACGAAGATCTTCATCGCACGATGATGGTGGTGATGGAGAGTTCTTATTGGTAGAGGACCAAAGAAGAGGAGGAAGAAGAAGAACAACAATAGCAATAAGCAGAAAGGACACTGTTTGGACGAATAGTAGCAAAACGGCGTTGACTCATATCCATGAGCGTCGTCGAATCCATCATTCTAGGGGCAGACCATTTATCTCCCCTTGATCAACACTTGGAGAGAACCTGCGAGATCCTCCTAAAAATTACAAAGCGGTTGGAGAGGAAGAGAGGGAACGGGACTGCGATCGGAAGCAAAGACAGGGCAATCATTATAAATGCTTTCAGTGTCCTTGAGAATCTTTTGGACAAAAATGAATCTGCGATCGAGCTATCTTTCAGAAAGCTGCTAACGCCAATTTTGTTCATCCTGAGGATAAACAATGGCGGTAGTGGGATGAGCTCTGATAGGAAAACGACGAAGCTGCCTCTCATCGCTGAAGAGGGTGCCCTACGATGTCTCCTCAAAGCTCTAGGTAATAATCATCATTAGAGTGTGCTAATCATCCCCCTGTTCCTCGTCGTTGCAATGGTTTGTTCGATGACGAGGAAGAAGAATGACAAAAGAACTTCCCTCTGAGATTGAGTAGCACTCTTACATGTGGATCCTAAAGTAGTGGTTGTGTGATGACGATAGTGATATCGGTGTGCGAACATCTCAATGATTTTGTTTGCCGTGCAAATAAAAATATAGAGACCGAGGTTGGCGGCAAGTTGGCAAGAAAAGGATTTTCAGAACTATTCCTAATTCTTAGTGGAATGTTGCACAAACTCAATAAGCATACAGATTCCAACAACGATCGCAGCAAGAAGCGGGTGAATGATCCTACTGCTACCAAGGGATCAGAGACAAGCAACTACGTTGCAGCGGCATCGCTGGAAGAGAAATCTCTGCTAGTAGTAAAGTGCCTCGCATGTATATTTAGGTCTGTTGGTGGTGACAGCGACGCCAATATGGAAGAAAGCGAAAGATCTGGAACCGGAGCATTGATGACTGCCACTTCAACAGAGAAGAAGAAGAAGAAGAAGAAGGAGGAGGAGGAGGAGGAGGAGGAGGAGGAGGCAGAATCACGTGGAAGAAGTGGAAGAGGAAGCAACAATTTGGATAGCAGCCGCCTTGACAAAATTTTCGTTAGTCCTGCCTTTAAAAACCCATTGGCCTTTGGAGTATCAACCCTGTTGACGTTCTCCACTTCCCCCAAACAAGCGGCTAATCGCAAGAACCGGGTGGCAGGACTGCAAGCGCTTTTGCTTCTTATCAGGGCCATTCACACTTCGGAGAATAAGAACAGACGGAAGAGAATCAGTAGAAATCTAGGAGTTGGTAGAACTGACAAGGAACGAGAAGGAAGTACAGAAATGGTACTTGCGGGGTTTTATCCAGGACTGATGGCTGGTATCACAAGGATTCTCACCGAAAGCTTCAAGCAAGGCACTAAGGTGATCATAACAATAACAATAAAAAAAAATATGCTTGGTGATCATTGTGATATCCTCATTATCATCATGTGTGTTGTTGTTGTCGTATAGGTTCTAATCACCGCAACTATGGTGTGGGAGGCAATTATAACAACAGTTTTGTCAAATATTGCTCTTGAGCACAATATTGATGAATCTCTAACATCACTATCGTCGTCGCCATCACCATCGAAGACATTGAAGCAGCAGCACCTACTATCACCTTCTAAGTCGTCACTTTCAGATCTGTCACAGACTCTAAGAAGGCTAGTAGCAGACATGAAAAAAAAGAATAGAATTGAAGAAGAAGAAGAACTTAATGACAAGAACAAAGAGATCGACGTCAAAGAGAAGAAAAATAACGACGACAACAAGGACGAGCAGGAAGAGGAGGATTCACAGGATGCAGATACTCCCATAAATCTAGTGGTAGTACTAATAGTCCTCTCTTTATTCCCCCCTCCCCCCCCCTCTCTTTCTTTTTTCCTCTCAGTAATCTCCTCCATTCCTCGTTTTAAACAGCAATAAGTGTTTAACGTGTTATAAAACTGTTATTGTTATTACGTACATACATACCTCCATCCTTTAGAATAGAGCATGGATGAGGGAAACGATTTCAAATACCAATCTCCTTGTGAAAAGAGTCTACAAGTGAGTATTCTTCAGCATCGAGTTATTCATGTGCAGCAGTAGTAGTAGGGTTATTATGTGCAGTAATGTCGTCATGGATATGGAGGCATGATAAATAGCAAGCAGCTAACTACGTAGCTACAGATTATTATTACTACCCTTGTAGTGGTAGTAAACATTTGGTGTTGAAGAAATTAAGATGTGTTTTTAAATGCGCTACTACCCGAAGGTATGTGTGTGGATGTGTGTGCGTGTGTGTTGGTTTCTCCTGCCGTCGTTTTGGTTTTGTTATCTTTCGTTCTTTAATTAATTGATTGTTTCTTTCTTTTTAATTTCTTTCTTTGTTTCATGCATGTATGCAGACACTTTTCGAGCTATGAGCCTGGTACTCTGTCGGGAGCTTTTTATGTGCAATTGACGAAAACTACAGTAACCCTCATAAAAACATCATGGTAGTAGCAGTTGTAGTAGTACTTGTAGTAGCAGCAGCAGAAGTAGCAGTACCAGAAGAGTTAGTGGTAGTGGTAGTATGGTAGTAGTAGTGGTAGTAGTAGTAGTAGTAGTAGTAGTAGTAGTAGGAGTAGTAGTAGGAGTAGTAGGAGTAGTAGTAGCAGTGAAAGGAAGTGGTTGAAATACTGTTTCTTTGTTTGTTCGGAGATTATTCGACATGCATCTAATATTTTCGTTCTAAAAAATGCTTTCTCTCTCTCTCTCTCTCTCTCTCTCCCCCCCCCCCCCCTCTTGTCGATGGTCGTGAAAAGTCAAAATATATGTTGGATGTGATGGTCGTGAAAAGTCAAATATATGAGATAGAATTTTTCTGTTCCCCATTGAGCTCATAGTATGTGTATTCCGGCGAGAACATCTAGAAAGCGCACATAAAAATGTGAGAGACTCTCA